>WOGR01007187.1:0-12552 GCA_015342045.1 Leptinotarsa lineolata
TGGAATGATGCCCTCTCTAATCTCAAATTTTAAAAC
Organism: Leptinotarsa lineolata; assembly: GCA_015342045.1. Taxonomy (NCBI): domain Eukaryota; kingdom Metazoa; phylum Arthropoda; class Insecta; order Coleoptera; family Chrysomelidae; genus Leptinotarsa; species Leptinotarsa lineolata. The sequence continues at coordinate 37 of WOGR01007187.1, forward strand.
CATACCGGCCTGTCGCACTAAGGCAGAAATCTTAGCCGGACAGATGCAGAAGGCTGTCATTCTTGGCTCACTGCACTTGCTTAGGGCACATGATTCTCGGACCCAATGATCACTTACCCCACGGTGTGGAGAGTGGTCGTTGGTTGATAATGCTGGCGCGCCCTCCCGAATGTATCGGAGCTTCGGGAGATAGGGCCTGACTAGCGCATACTACGGTTAAAAAAATGATAATAATAATCTTCATTCAGTAGAACACAGGATTACAAAAAGGATGAGATCTATCAAATACGCTGCAACATTTCCTATGCAAACTGAAAAGGCCCAACGGATAGATATAATTCAAACACTAAATGTTGAGTAAAGCTTCACAATACACGGTAAAATTCACATCGATTCGATGGATTGTGATGTCAGATGAATGAAGAAACGAACTGTTGAAATATAACAGATGTCAGTGGATAACTTATTATTTTGAAATTCAAAGAAATGTACATGAAATTTGTTTGATACTCATGGTACTTATTGTGATAACACGAAAAGTAGAAATGTATACTCATTTCGTTATCTACTTTTGTTTAAATTAAATGAATTTTTGTGACCGACATACACAGTCAATAAGGAAGAATAGTGAAATCCTGTCAAAATATCGTAGTTCATCCCTACTGTTTGGTTTCAAACTTCGAAAGGTAAATGAACGCCTTGGAGTGAGCCAATCCGGGAAGAATTTGCCAGAAGTCTTCAAAACTTCTTGCTAACCAGATGTTCAGTGTTTCTTTGGCAAAGACTGAAGCGATGTCAATGACAGGTTCTGGTTTGATGAAGCTATTTGCAGCACCCTCCTTTGCAAGGGAGTCAGCAGCCTCATTGCCTTTCGGCTCAGTATGACCAGGAATTCAAACCACAGACAATTTGATGAGTCTTCCTACTGAGGAGAGTCGTTTTTGGAAACTTGCTATCAATATAGACGTTGCTCGGTAGGATCCAAGAGCTTCCAACGCCACTTGACTGTGCATCAGGTTGAAGTGTCTGTCCTAGGTCTGCGACTGAAATCACCTGCACCAGAACCTGTGAACCAACAACTATCTGCTCTCAATCCAGTTCTCTCTACTTGGGAACACTATTGTATAAGGCAGTATTGTATTGACAGTTGTAGGCATAATGTCAGAGGTCATTCCCAGAATGCTGTTACTTCCAGTGTCCACCAGCAGTCTATTGTGCTCTGCATTGGATTGATTTGTGCAATTGGTGATGAGTACAACTCTATATGCAGTCCATCTAACCTCTCTCTCCAAAAAAGCAAAGTGGAGGTAGGTCTAGAAGAATCTTCATGACCACTGACGGTGTGGTAGTGTTGGTACCACAGATGGCCAGACAAGCCTGTCTCTGAAGACCAGAGAGCTTCGCCTGAGCCGTTTTCTATAAAGCCTTCGGCCACTAAGCAATTGCTTAGTTGTTTCATTTTAGCATTGAGGAGAGTGGCGTTAAAACGTCCAATTTTCTCCTCCTGGTGAGGGGGTTTTTAATAGACATCTGCTCCATCTGGCACTAACTATTAATATTACTGGACGAACAAAATTTGTCATATTGTTATGTAAAACATGTCTAGCACAAATTCTCATCTCACGTTCAAAGCAATCGACCTTATCATTCAGAAGCTGTTCATTAATTGATATTTTGAAAGTGCTTTGCCGAAACTATAAATATTAATCTAAATAAATACCACTAACATGCTGTGGAACAACGCTGGAAATACATTAACATCGCGATAAATATTTATATAACTAATAGGTAAGTACCAGTCAGTGGCGTAGAGGAATTTCGACACCACTGGATAGAAAAGAAAATGCGTTCTAAAGAAAATGTGGTTTGTATGTACTATACCTATACAATTCGAATGCGGACAAAAATAGTACCCAGTCCTTTCCTAACTTTCGAAAAAACCAGATATCAAGGTCAGACAAAATTTACGTGAAGATATATCATTTCTAGTACTTTTGATTGATTGATAAGGAAGACATAAGGTGTTGCATCGCTGGTCGCCGAAAGGACACTACCAATTTATTTTCAATCAGAAAGGTGGTTTCGTGATAATTCGTTTAACAGGTATTTCAATTTTCTATCCAACTGTTTTATTTTTGAAATCGTTTCAGCCGTTTTGTGTAGTTTTTATTAGTGTTTTCTACATCATGAAATGTTCCTGGGGTAGATAATATCGTTGCAAGCACGTCTTTTTGTATCCACGAGATCTGAAATTAATTTCGGTTATATATCATACACTTCAGATGTCACGTGTTCCCTCTAAAAATCTGGATGCATTATATCAGGTGATCTAGTGGGTTTTTCTGAGGGATCACGTTTGCCTGTGTACCGCTTTGGAAAATTGTTAAATCCGAATGAATTTTCAACTAATACTAGGTTTCAGCAAGAAAATGTACTTCTTTATTACAACGAATTGGTTTTGGAAGCGACTAGATATCTAACAATTACCCAAACCAGTGGACAGGTAAGAGTGGTCCCTTAGAATGATCCGCTGCATTACCGGATATAATACCCTTAGAAATTGTGATATTTATTGTTTGTAAATCCTTAAAACAACCACTCAGGAACGGCTTACATTATTTTTAAAAATAAAAACATATTGGATAAAGAATTGAAATACCTACCAAACCGGCATTCAATTTTAATTTGGTATATTCTACATATTCCTGGAAATTCAAGGCAGCATCAACAGCTAAAGAAATCGGAGTAGTAGACATGACATGTTCTACTCCGTTATCCAAAATATTCTTCAGAATCTCATAACTTTGTCATGCACAACCTGCATGTTTGAAAGGGAAAAATTAGAAGGCTTCCATTCAAAAAGTTTTGCAAAAATCTTCACTGGACTTCCTAGAGTAAGTAAGCTACGTTCCTATAAATTGATTTAATTTGTTTTGAATAAACTGTATATTTATAATAAAAAAGTTTGTGAAGATTTATTCCCTAACCCATGTTTTTATCTAAGGAAGCTATCATAATTTGATACAGAAACATTTGTCAGACAAGTAGTAACACCCGAATTTGGTCTTATGCATGTAATTTCAAGTGAGTCCGCCCCAAACCCCCCCTTATAGAACCATAGCTGTGGACCCTAGCTACCGTAGGTTTTCCTCAAGGATTTTCCTGCAGGTTGAAATCAAATATTATTTTGTTTTTATAAAGTTTAGCATTCGAATACATTTCATAGAAGATTAGTTTGTAGAATTCTATGATATACCAACACAGTAGGAATGCCAGTTGTATACCAAAAATGATATATTTATTTCAATGATTCTTGCAATATCGATGATTTAGTGATATCCTTGGCCCTATTACATTCGCCTAATAATGCGGCCTCATCTACGAACTTGTCAAGAATCGCAATAGTATAAATCAAATCATTTAATGATCGTTATTAAGTTGTAGATAAGGACGATTTCACGTTTTTTTCATGGGAAAGACAGAAATGCAACTCGTGAATTAAAATATTATAATGCTTTATTTGATGAGCTTCGAACCTAGATACGAAAATAAACAGAATTTATCACCATCTATTTTTACAACGACCTAATAAGTGTTGGCTGATGGGTACCTGAAAAATAAAACATTAGAAAAATGTATTGCGTGAATAGACAGCACATATTCTGTACCTCTCACTGAACTTGGCGTGGAAATCTAAATGTAATTATTATTTCAAAACCGCGGCAATTTGACGCTCTGACTCGCGAACACATTTCTGACTGGCTTTTCCACTGTTTCCCTGGAGATGCAAATGCATTGCAAAAAAATCTTCAACATGCACTGAGATCGGTGCCTGTGCGGAAGTAGAGATTTACGCTGGATTTAAAGCGCTATATTCATTCGGAAAAAACGTGTCGCGAAGTTGATTTTTGAGGAGACCGTTATTTGAATCAAAGATTTCTCAAGCAATAGGTACATAGTTCGAGGTGTATCAAGTTGAACCTCGAAAAGTTGAGTAGTTGTAGCTTGCCAAGTAATCTATACTTATGAATGCGAAAGGCACTCACTTAACATTCACTCATTCATCTCTGTTTCTCCGTACTGGTGAGTCCTAGGAAGCTGAAATTTGGTATATATGTGCTTTCTCAGGTCTTAGATGTGCACCAATAAAGGATTTTCAAATATTTCAACCATTTCTCCGTACCGCTATATTTTCGTAGGCGGAAATTTTGTATGTAGGTTCGTTTTTTGTTGTAGATGTGCAATAATAATAATAATATTAAATATACTTTATTGTCCAAAGAGAAATTCTCATCGACAAAGCTTTGGTAAACATAGTCAAGTATATAAAATCAGAGAGTCACAACATAAAGATTTCAAAGTATTAAATGTCACATTTTCTGAAAAAAAAATTGTTGTATACAAAATAAACAAAATTATATACCTACACGCATATGCAAACGTAGATATACATATATATGCACATAAAAACACACATACACATACATACGCACATATACAATACAAAACAAAAATAAATTTCATTAAAATGCTTAAAATAAAGTATCAAAACATAAATAACTATATAAAATATGCTTAAAAGGTATCGTCATAAAATTCTTGCAAACTGTAATAGGGCCTCTCTATGCTCCAGGCTATCGAAGTCAATTTATCTGAAATAACGAAAAAAATAATGCTATGAAAATTGAAAGAAAAACTGAAAACACCAATTTACGAAAACTATAGATTAATTATCCCAGAGTCCATCAAAAATATTCATAGTTACAAACAGTTCTCCAAAAGGCTGATGTCCTTCATTCTCATGAATTCTTGAGCTCTTGAAGTACTCATACAATGAATGTCAATATATATTATATTCTCCTATTCTCTCAGTTCCTCAATTTCTTATACTATTAGTTCAGTCTCTTAGCTCCTGGAAATTTCAGATTATTTTCTTTATTATTATATTATTTAGGCTTATAATATATCATATACCAAATGTTCTAAAACTATTAGTTAATTAGTACCATTTAGGCACAAGACGATCTCATTCTGCAATCAGGTGCACTCAATTTGTAAAAGAAAACCTTTAACGTAATGAAATTGTATTATTATTATTATATAATTGAATTGAATGCATCCAATGTGTTCTTATATCTGGATGATGCTGCGTTTGGTTGTTGATAATCCTTCTAACAAAGGTTTTCTTGTATTCTTGTCTGATCTGATAGTGTTGTGTAGTTGATAAGTTGACTTGCAAATGGTCTTAATGGTATGATATTCGAACTGTTTTCCAAAACGTCTATGACTTTGTATATGTAAGGCAAGTAAACTGTACCTACTACTGGGGAATGGAGCATGGTCGAAATTGGAGTATTTTGTAGGATGTAGTGTATGTTTGATTCCTTGTGCTGTAAACCCATTTGCCTGCTAGAAGTATCATCACTGGATCACAGTAATTCATGTACAACTAAAATTTCAATATGTCCAGAAGAATATGATGAAAACCCTAAAACACTTCCAAACTAGCACTGCGAACAAAATTGGTGAGATTGGTATCACGAAAAAATAGTGTGAGAAAAATATATTCAGTAGAAGTCCAATCATCTGAATCAACTGGGACCAACTAGGGTTCGAATGATCAAAACTCTGGATTATTGGATTTGAAAAACAAGTTTATTTTGAGGATTAAATGTCTGCATATTTCATAACTGTAAATATTCAAAGTAGGACTACAATATGTACAAAATGCAAATTACTTCTAAAACATTTAGAAAAATCCGGAAAATTGAGGTTGGTATAATTGGAGTTCCACTGTATGTTCAAAAATTCCATATTCTTCTTGCGGTATTTTTTGCTATCCCTTTTTTGTCATTATGGAAAACTATTAGAGATATATCATTGTATTCCTTCCAGTCCATTGTTTCATCATGAACAAAAAATAGTACAAGAAGAAAAATTCAGTACAAAATTTTAATTCTCAGTGCAGACAATCTACAGAATCGTAATAAAATATAAATCTCTACCACAATTTCCAAATTTTGCTTCTGACAGTTTATTTTCAACGCTGCATCATAAGTACAATTTGGGAGTTTGAATAATCAACTGGTTCTTTAATATTCATAATGTGATTCATATCGTAAATCCCCTATTTTGTTACGCATTCAAAAAACACGCTTCAATGTGAGATCTCCACTTGAAAGTTCAAGAAACTTCGTGTTTTGTTATACGAAAGTATCTTTGGGCGTCACAATAATTTTCCAGCGAAACACGTGTTGCGGTTTCGTAAACTTTCAAGTAGAAATATCACATTGAAGTGTATTTTTTGAATACGTTATAAGATATTTTTATCAATTATTCAGTTCTGTCGTACTTTTTTTGTTGTTTAAATTCTGCTTGAAAACTCAAAATAAAAATAATCGTTGAATTCATATAAGTTGAATATAATGTACAAAACTATTTGGATTACCAATTGACTGACTGAGTACATAATAAATGAGGCGGAAAAACATAATATGTTCTCATTTTTGACCAAAAGCCACTAATAGGAGAAATGAAATTTAATTCTGAAACAGTTATCTATTTAATAACCTCACCAATCCACGCTCTTCTTTATTGGGTTTTATGGGAATACATTTCACCAATACTTTCCACTCATGAATAATTCGTGTTTCTTAGAGAAATTTATTTCATTAATCGTTTCTACAATGAAGATAACGGATCAAAGGAGCCGATGGTTTGATACACTAATGTATGCTAAATATCCGATACAAAGTATTCAGATATATAAACATAGTTGAAATAGACGATTCATTAATTTTTCAATAATCGGTCATTGAGAACTGAGAATCTAAATACTAAAAAGAATTCTTAATATTGTATAAACAAATAACTCAGATTTTCGAACTGGGCAATTTGAAATTGAAACCATTACTTCTTAAACTATTTACAAAATATATTTTTTTTTTCAATTTATGAACTATTTTTGTGTAACATGTAAATTTGATCTCATGATTGTTTTGTAACCATTTCAGTAGTAACATGGAAATATTGGTGTATGCAAATAATAATATGTGATGGAAGTTCGCCAATTAAAATAATCTTCCGTCATTTAATTGTTTATTTTCTGGATGGAAGGCCATATTGATCACTAATATTCAATTTCCTTATAAATAATTTATGTAAAACGTTAGCTGTGAATTGGTGAAATAGGTGTGTGTAATATTTTTTAAAATTATCATTTACATTATCATTTTCAGTGTTTCATTATAATAGAAGGTCATGAAGGACAATTTCAAACGATGATACAGTTGCCATTATAATAAAATTCATTATCATACCTCCGAAAGTGGGATGTTTTAAAATACTTTTTGAACTTAGTTATGATTTTTTAATGTAAAAATAAGATTTCCTAGTCTGGGAATTTGAAAATGTAGAATGTGATAAAAACATATCTAAAACTCCACGAACAAGTAATTCAAAATTGTAATGATTTCAATATTGGAAGACATTGGTAATAATATTAGAAGGAATTGGTAGTAGTTTATTTTCGAGTTGTGAAGAACAGTAAGTTTATTGATTTATAATTTGTGAAAAAATCAAGATATTCTCAACAGATTATGATAGATTATATAGCCAAGAAATCAGTATGATGTTCCCCCAATGAAACCATGTTCAATTTATAAATTGAATATTTAGTTCATTAAGAGCACAATCTGAACAAATTTAAAGTGATTGTATAGAATTCTGTTCGTTGTTAGAAAAATAATTAATATTTTTGGAATTTTTCTGGATTTTCAATTTTCCAGAATCTGAAAAATGAATGAATGTAGATCATTGGAGAATATTGAAAAATATAGAAATATTTTCTTTATAATACCATCTTATATGATGGTATTATAATGAATATGAATATAATGACTGAATGAATGTTTTTCTTTCATTCGTAATTATTTTCTAGTGTGAACTTTTCAGTTCAAGTGAGAAAAAGTCATCATGAATCAATACAATCATCATTTTGTCGATCGTTTTCTGGAAAATTTGATGGAACGTTTTATCTCAGAAATGGTGTATTATCATTTTGGAAGCAGGTGGCACCAATCGTTGAATGTCATTGATGAAATGGAGAAAACATAACAGGAAACAAATCTATTGGAAGAATTTCAAACGATTATATTTCAACTAAAATAAGATAATTTCAACAGTGAACCAATAAGTTGTGATATCATTCAACTTCTAGTTATTTCTGTTTTCTTTTATTTTGAATTTAGATCAAGTTTATTACTCCCATAATCTGGCGCGACTGATCATTTCTAAATTCGTTTCTCGAATACGAATGCCTAACCACAAACTGACAAAACTATAGAGATTAATTGCTAACGTTGATAATTATAGTTTTCTATTTCGGATTTCCGTTTTCCATTTTGTTATTGTCAAAAAGAGATAGTCAAAACAAACTTTCTGGATAACATTTGGAAAATGCAGAGTGTTGACGTGGTATTCATGAATTTTTAGTAAAGATATTCGAATATAAACAAATGAAAGATTCTTCTGAATTCATGGCAGTGGGTAAATTCGTTAGAATTTTTAATGAAATGTTGATTCCTCGATAGAAAGTGTTTAACATTCCTTGTTATTAATTTCTGCCGAAATATAAGATGATATTCATATGGCAAAAAACGATTTATCATTATGTCTCCTCACTCTGGTGAGCAATATTTGTATAATCTCACCATCGATGTCACTTTGATCTCTTTGTAGACGATCATCCGTCATGACAGTGGGAAAATGTCCTAAGGGATAAGAGAATCGGGCAACTTGTCAGTAGGAATTTCATGCTTGACAGAAAACACGCTTATACGACGATGTGAAACTAATATTGTTGTCTTATTTTTTCCTGCTGAAGATGTGTATTATTACTGTGATGATCGAGGTAATGTGGATCGACGATAGCTTTTTGTTTTGAATGAAATTGAAGAACCTCAAATAATGGGATGGTTAAATGGTTTCTATCATGTTGAAAAGCTTTTTTGTTCTTGTTGAATGTTAGAGTTCCGACCTTCCACATCGTCTCAAAATATCAAGAGGTTTGAGAATGGAATTGATATTCAGAAATTAAATGAGAAAAACAACTCAAACAAGGTTATAGAAATTGGTCGAAATGAAACATAAACTTGGTTTTCAACTTGACATAACGAAATAAAAATAACTGAAAGGTTATATGTTTCCCCAATCAAATTAGGATATTTTCGAAATAAGAATCATTTGTTCCATGGATAAATAATACATCACAATATGTGGTTATGTTTTGAGAACAGTTGTACTCCAGACCGGGGTCACAAAAGTACAGTTTTTCAAATATAGGAGGAGGTTTGAGAATTTCTGATCTCTCTCTCTCCTTCGCTAGTATCGTCCATCAAGGAAGGATCAATGTTTATCGATAGTATGGTGAATTCAACGTGGTCGTAGTTCACTCCAAGACGAATTTCCTGAAGGTCGTTCAAAATCAGTTGTTGTTCCGAAAGCCATTGATGCTGGTGCGCGAACTGATATTGCAAGATCGTCATGTGACCTATCGTGAGATTGAGACAACCTTAGGCATTAGTGGGACCAGCATACATTCAATATTGCATAAACGTTTGACTGTCAAAAAAAATTTGTTCGCGTTAGATCCCACACAATTTGTCAATCGCTCAAAAAAGGCTAGTGTCGATTGGTCGAAGGAACTGTTTAAAAAATACGATTGCGGTACTTCGACATCATGACAGGTGATGAATCGTGGATTCACGCGTGTGAGCCCGAAAGTAAACAGCAGTAGACTGTATGGTAGTTTCAAGATGAGCCAAATCCAACTAAATTTGTTCGCGCACGAAGCACTTCCAAGCAAATGGTCGCCTGATTTTTCGGAAAAACTGGACATGTCGCAACCGTTCAACTAAAACAATGCAGAACAGTCAAAGTGGTACACAACCATTTGTTTGCCAGTTGTCTTCCAAGAAATCAGGAAAACCAACCGCCGAAGACGGATCACTCTTCACCACAGCAATGCGAGCTCTCGCACATCGGCTCAAACAACTGCATTTTTGAGCACCTGAAACATCGATTTGATGAGTCATTCGCCGTCTAGTCTTGACTTGGCACCAAATGACTTTTTTTATAATAATAAATAATAATAATAATAAAATACAAGAAAATATTGAAAGTTAAACGTCCATTTACTCATATTTGAACAAAGCATTCAAACACATGGATTTTTAATAGTTCTTTTCTCGGAAGCATCCATCCAATTAGTGTCTTGAATTTAATAACATTTAAGAACACCATGTATGTCCAAAAAGAACTGAACGAATAAACATGCGGTCCTACAAGTAATCTGCAGCTTTTCCATCTTGGTCCTTATCCAACACGTCAAAAAATATGTAAAACGTCACTGATAAGTCACCCCACAGTTGAAAATGACCGCAAATAACCAGTACCGTACTCATATTGCCGGCGAAAATTCATTTGATTTGCGGGTGAACCGTCCCCCCGTAAATATTTCAATTAGATTAGTGCGGTGTAGTTGTTATCGCGGTGTAGCCCGATGATTGATGATGTACTAATCTGTCATGATGCCGGACAGTGCACGCGCTACAATTTATTGTGGAACACGGGACCATACGAGGCCCCTGGGGCCCGACCCACACGCCGACCATTCTCCTCTTTCGGTTGCATTATGGATGCCGCAGGAATATTGTTACACTCTGCTTTAATAATACATGATGATGTTCGTCATCGCTTTATACGACCGAGTCAGAGTAACCCCCTCGTATGAATGGATCTCACAAAAGAGGCAGAAGTGCTAAAAATAAATAACATTCCATTGAATTGAAAGAGGAAATATTTTTTGAGAGACGAGAGAAGTAGAAAGAAAAAAAAGCTTTTTTCCCAAAAAGATGTTTCTTTCCGGGAAAAAAGTTTTCAACTAACCTGATGTTTTCTGGTTTTTGAAAGGTGTGTCCAGGGTTTTACGGATGGCTTTTTTTCATTTAGTTTCGAATTTGTCTGAAGCCATTCCCTTTGCCATTCGTCTATGATCCTATTCTTCATGTATATTTTCGTATCCGACGGAAATATTTTGGTTATTATCCTTGACCTATAATCGTTTATCGCTTCTTTGGCTGCAATATCTGCTTTTTCATTACCAACGATTCCAATATGAGAAGGGGCCCATACTAGTATTACTTTCTTTCCTAACTCTTCGATTCTATAGAGTTCATTTTTCATTAATAATAATATTGGATTGCCTGTATATAACTGTTGCGTACCCTTAATACCACTCAAGGAGTCTGTTAATACCAGAAATTTATCAGCAGAATGATTCTTCAGGAATATTAATGCTTGTAGTATTGCAAAGTGTTCAGCTGTATATACACATGTCGCTTGTATTTCAATGTTTTATCTTGTGATACTACAGCTGAGCCGACTCTCTGATCTGTTTTTGAGGCATCGGTGTACAGAGTTACAAAGTTCTCATATTGGGTTAGTTTTTGGTTGAATAGATTCAGTATAATTTGGGAAAGAGTATCATTTTTTATGAAATAGGATAAAGAGGAGTCACATATAGGAGGATTGATCATCCAAGGAGGAGGGGTGGTTATTGAGTTGGAAAATAATGGAGAAAGTGTATACCCTAATTGTTCCAAATATTTGTTTATCCTTTCACAAAAGGGAGGGTTTGTTCTTGGATGTCTCGTGAAATTTGTTTGAAACGAGTTGAGAATACATCATTATATGTAAAATGTGTTGGTTTGGTTACAATAGAACTAGCATAGGAGAGACTCATATATTGTCTACGTAACCTCAGAGGAGTTTCATTTGCTTTGCAGGATAAGCTTTCTGTTGGACTTGTTCTATGAGCTCCTAATGCTATTCAAAGTGCTGTATTTGAATAATGCCTCGGATGGTCGACTGGCTTGCAGAAACATAGACTATTGATCCGTAGTCGATTCTGGACCTGATAAGAGATCTGTAGTGTTGAATAAGCGTAGTTGTTTCAGCACCCCATGTTGTGTTGGATAGTATCCTCAGTAAATTCAAACCTTCCCGGCACTTTCTGATGAGACAGTGTATGTATGATTTCCCATTCAATATTTGATCGAAGATCATTTCACATATTCCAGATTTTTGCCGTAGAAATGTAGTGTTGGTCGGTCTCTGATGTCTCTTGTTTTGTTTGAAGAGAAAGTGAGTCCTGTTGATTCAGACCAGAACTCTAAGTGTTGTAGGTGTTGCTGAAATATTGACCTTATCGTTTCAATATTCTTCCCTTTGGTAGATCATCAGCGTAAAGTCGTGCTTTGACTGGTAGTTCGACATGTTCAATTATCTGGTTAATTGCCGCAAGAAATAATGTTACGCTAATAATGGAACCCTATGGTGTACTATTTACTTAGATTTTCAGATTTGAAAACCTATTTTCAAGAAAATTTTTAACAAATGCTAACATATTGCCTTGGATGTTCCATTGTTGCAATGTTTTCAAAATATAATATCTCC
>WOGR01007188.1:0-10927 GCA_015342045.1 Leptinotarsa lineolata
AGCTATTCTTTTAAATTTCAATTGTATTGTTTATTTCAGGGATTTCAAATCATTTTACAAATTTTTAGACAATGGAAATCCGAACTGCTGAAATTCACCACGAAACATTGTCATTCACCTTCAAACAAGAAGTATTCACTTCAGTACCGTGGGGAGAATATTGAAAACATTCAAAGAAACCATCTCTGTGCACAGTCCTTTCAAGAAACCACATATTCCAATAAAGTATAATGAAGAAGAACAACTCAATGTTTGTTTGAGCGTTGTTAAAAACGGAAAAAACTAATATTAGAAGTATTAGTAAAGATAGGGGTTGGCAGAGAAACTATGAGAAGAATTTTGCACAAAAATAAATTCCAGTTTTATAAGCCAAAGTTCATACACACTCTTAAAGAAAGAGAGTAGAGAAAGTGATATCGCATTTTCCTATAGGATTTTATCGACAGACGAGGCAACTTTCACGTCGAACGGAACAGTTAGTTCCCAGAATTGTCGCTAGTGGTCCAACAATAATCCAAATTTTGTAATAGAATGCCGTGATCAATATTCATTCAAGACAAATGTGTAGTGTGGGTTATTACATAAAAATAATTGGAACATATTTTTTTAAAGAAAACTCAAACGCAGACATGTACAGAAATTTCATTATGAATCAGTTTTCCGAAGTTTTGGATAATCTACCTCTAAGTATTAGACGGAATTTGTGGTATCAGCTTGACGGGGCACCGAACCACCAAACGGTAGAAGTGAAACAGTGTCTCAGTCAGATGTTCAGGGGCACAGTGATAGGACGAAATTGGGAAGATTATTGGTCACCAAGATCACCGGACTTATCTCCGATGGACTTTTTTCTATTGGGTTATCTGAAACAAAAAGTGTATAAGCACAGACCATTTGCAAACAAAGAACATTCAGAGAATACCATTCGAAAGTGTTGTGCTAAAATTTATTAAATATGCCACAAAGTCTGTGACTGAAAGGACTATAAAATTTGTTTAGAACGGGAAGGACGGCATACTGAATGAAGAATTCGGGTTCTGTATAAGATTATTGAGATGAATCAATAAATGTTATGATGTTTTGTTGTGAATTTGGTTATGATTATTTTGGTTTAATGTTATTCACACATCTAATGGTGAAAATAAAGAATATAAGGTTTATAAAATTAACTCAAGAAACCCTACTATTTGCTCGATAACTACATCTAACAGTTTACATCACTGTTGGGTGAAAGCTGCATCAAAATATTTCGAAGTCATCTGCAGCTAATGGAATACAAATCTGCTAAAAAAAGGGATGTAATGAGAATGAAGAAAAATACCCTTATTTGATCACTGACATATTAACGTCCATACATTGAAAATCCTAATCAGATTAACAATGAATTGAAAAAAACTAGATGAACTTTGCAACAACAAAGACGAATTTCTGGAGGTGCATATATTTCTTTTCTGGTAACAGGCTAATTCGGGTATTTTCTGGACAAGATATGACATTGAAGTCTCGTATTTATAAAAATTGTGTATCATACACAAACCGTCCATTATACCCAAAATTAATGGAATTATTCATAAATGACAGTTTTATCCTTTTCTGTTAATTTAAATTATTGGACTCTTGTTACATTCAAACTACTTATGTATGTACACATAATTTTAATACGGGTATCAAATGAAAGGGGTCGACTAGTAGAATAGTATAATATGACAAAAATTCCAAAATAAAAACTTGAAAATAAATTAAGCAAAAAAACTTTTTATGGTTTCCTTGACAATGAAGAGATTAATGCTCATAAATAATTCGGTAGGTTCTAGGTACCAGGCATCACAAGATCATCGATCAGAAAGAAAAAATAAAATCTTTGGGTGCGTGGAGTTTCTATCAAGTCAACCGCTATATCATTATAAATGCTAGTTAACATATTTATTTAGGTTATGCTACGCCTAATGATTTTATTAATTTTTTCTGATGAATGCTCTAGATTGATGAGGAAAGTAGTATGATGGTGATGACAGGTACTTAGGACATACCGAATTATTTTTAAGCTTTAATTACATTATCTGAGTATATCATTATTATCTTTATTTTCGATAAAACTGTTTATCACCCGAAGACGATTCAAAATAATAACAATCGAAACGTCGTGAAGTAACTTGGTTTGGAATCCTTTGTTTTTGCTGATTTGTATTATTTGTTCTAATTTCATCAATTCTCCATCATTTATTTCATTTAGAGTTTTCATTTCACTTTATTTGTCTCATTATCAATTTATATTATTTTCAGGTCATAATTATTTGTTCTGTTGTACTAGCATTTTTACAATGTCTTGCTTTCAAGTTTGTGTTTTTTTTTATATATTACCTCTGTTTCAACGAACCCAACCGATTATTTTGGTTTGGGGAGAAATAGTTATTTCATTGAAATTTTAACCGTGTATCTCTAAATTTAGAAGGTTCAATATATAAGTTCGAAGATCAGCATCTAATTTTGAAACACACACACACACAAAGTTCATTTTACATGTGAACTTCAAATCAGCAGATTCCCCACAGAAATTTGCTTTATGATGGTACTCTCGCAGTTGAGGAATTTTCACAAATCTTGAAATAGTTTTTGCTTTTCAGTGAAAAACGAAGGTTCATCATATATTTCACACCCTTGGGAGCAGAATTTCAAAACATATTGGAATCGTAATTTATAAACACAAGTTTATTGTAAAATTTTCACCAATAAATGATGTTTTCGAGGCTGCCACATATATTTCTCTATACAATTGCTTTCTCAAACAGGATCATTATTACTCTCAAGTGTACTTGAGAAATGGATGGTTAGACTTAACTTTGTTGAGGGTGTTTCGTACGATGGTTATGTTACATATTGTGCAATTACTGTTGGATGAATATTTAAAAAATACATTTACATAAAATTAGTAAAGGATGTCTAAATTTATAATATAATACGTTAAAGTTTAAAATTGTTCAAATAGAATCGTATCCACATGTGGAACTTTCACAAGACGATTCTATTGGATGGGACTGACAGTTGACATGACATATGCCAGTGGTCATAGTGTCAATAGTTCTTACCACTTTCATGTGTGTGTTCATGATTGTCTGAACGGTTTGTACTGGATGGGAGCCGACCACTTGCACATAGTACATAAGCACATTCGCCTTTCAAGCGGACGTTAAAAGGTAAGGCCTCGTTAATCCATTGCTCGCACAAGTTTCGACTTCTGAGGGTTGACGTTCGTCAGCTGGTTAACGGAACGAACAACAAAAACAATAATGGTTTTTATCATACATTTTTATACGGACGCCGCTGGTTGAAACCTCTAAAAACTTCCTCATGGAAAAATGCCATAAAAGAATTGGGATTATGGGACTAGTTTTTATTATACATTTCCATACGGGCACCTCTGGTTAAAACCTAAAAAAAACTTCTACATAAAAAATGGCTGCAGATTCTCTAGAAAGTTGAAATTGTGAAGAAAAAAAAATTTCAAGATTTCAGGGAGGTTGAGGACAAAAGTTTGTTTATTCGACCTTCTTTTCTTAAAATCAATTAATTATTCACTCAAATAAGGATCAGCGTTTTATTCTGAAACACTCTGCATATTACACACCAATTTAAGTTATGAGTGGAATACAGAACCCACAAATTACCACAGGTATACCTTTTTTCTGAAGAAATATCAACCCTGAAATATCCAAATTGGTCTCACTTTTCATGGAAGCACCCCCGAAGCTTCCGTAATGGTTGACGTAGAATTGTTGAATTGGCGGAATTGAAGAAAATACCAAAAACACTGATCACCTGAACCAACACTTCTGATGGAGAATGATAATAAAATCGGAGCATTAGCTCATGGAGCTCTCAGTTTAGAAATAAATCAATTCAACCAACAGAAATATCGATTGAGAATGTTTTATAACCTATCAATATTTGTTCACTATTAAATCATTGGCATCCTTTCGCGAATTCAAATTCTTGTTTTAAATAAAAATCTAGGGATGTTCTGACGATGCCGTGGAAAACAAATAAGGATTTATATCAACCAACAATATTGTTGATAGAGCGTATTCAATTCAGTCTCACTTTCTCGTGTTCATTCTGTTATTGCTCCTGTTGCTTTTGTTGTTGCTGTTCTTTTTGTTAATCTTGTTGTTCCTATTGATTCTGTTGTTTATGTATTTCTGTAACTTTCTTTCCTGATAGATATCTATTGATTTGTATATCGATTCAGTGTAAAACATGACCCGACGGACTATACAAAAGAAAATTGAAATAATACTGATGATTGGAGAAGGTGCGATGTCTTATTGCGAAGCAGCTTCTGAATTCAATCGAAGACACCCACTTGATGCTTCTGTACACTCTGGAACAGTTTCCAAAATTTACAACCACTTCAAGAGAACCGGCCAAGTGATGAAGGTGAGAAAATTCGAAAAAAATTATATTAATGTTGATACCATTTTGGTAGCATATCGTGCTGATCCCCAAATAAGTTTGAGAAATTTGTCACTCCAACTCAATATCGGCCGAAGTAAAATTTGAAGATGCTTGAAAAGGCATAAAATGTATGCCTTCAAACCTAAATTTCTTTTCACTTTGCACGGTGGAGACGAACAAAGAAGAATGGGATACTGTTTGTGGGCACAAGGTAATTACCTGAATAACAGTAATTTCTTGAAAAATATATTATTCAGTCTTGGTGCGACTTTCACCACTAACGTTGTGGTACCTTCTCAGAATTTGAGATATTGGGCAGCCTAAAATCCGCACTGGATGGTGAATTGTCGAAATCAAATATCCCAAAAAGTGAATATGTGGTGTGGGATGAATGAAAGAATAATAGGATCTTTTTTTGTTGAACGAAGCCTGAATGGAGGATTATTCATTCATTTTCTGGGAAGTGATTTTTTCGACTTCCTGAAAGAATTGTCTTTGAATGTAAGAAATAAATAAATTTTTCAGCTGGACGGTCCACCCGTTCACAATTATGGGACAAGCTGGAAATGGCTCAACAGATATCTTCCTAGGAAGTGGATTGGACCTAATAGCACTCTCGTGATGTAACCCCACGTTTCTCTGATCTCACCCTCCTAGACTTTTATTTATAGAGCACGTTGAAAATTAAAGTGTATAGGAATAGGCCCACTACTCGTGAAGATCTTCGCGCGAGAATAATCGACGCCTGCCAGGAAATTACACCTGAGGAACTAAGAAAAGTAGTTGAAAATAGATAACGAATAAAAAATGTATTCTTTTCGAGGGGCGACTCATAAAAGGATCAATTATTTGAATTTTGTGTATCCGAATCATCAATAAAGAATTTTCAGTATTCAATTATTTGCAGTTCGATATATTTTATATTGAATTTTTCTCAACCCTGAAACTTAATTATTTTGAAGTGACTTTGAATGGTGCAATTATATTTTCTTAACTTTATAAAATTGTATTATTGTTGCAGTTATTTTCTAATTCCATTGCGTGACTTTTAAGGAACAACATTATCATCAACTATTTTTCTGAATAACCAAGTAGACAAATTTTCAATAGAAATCAAATATTTTCGTTTCGAAAGCTAGTGAAACACACAAATATGAACAATATCTTGTTCTTTGTGAAATTTTTCAAAATAATTTCGAAACATGAATGAACATTGGAAAATAGTCGATTGTTAACCCAAATGACTTTTCATAATTAAAATCATCTTACTATGATGAACGAATTCATATTAATATAAGAAACGTAAAGTAAGAATTGAATTCAATTACAACTGAGAAATTGAGATTTCTGATCGGTGTCGAATTATATTTCAAAGATTGTTGAGGGCAGTTCCATTGCGACTGGCGGTCGGTGTATAGCACTGGGGTTAACACTATTTAGCCGGTAAGTGAATTTTGAATATTCCCATTAGTCCTCGATAATTACGGAAGTTACCACAGGGTGCTTCCATGAAAAGTGAAACAAATTTGGATTTTTCAGGGCTGAAATTTTTTCAGGAAAAAGGTATACCTGTAGTAATTCGGAGGTCCCGATCACGAATCTGAAGGAATTTTCAGCCTGTTTTGCCCCCTAGCATAATTTACCGTAAAAAATAGGTTCTTTCATCGCGACTGGCGCCAAAAAAACCAATACATGAAAATGAACCGGCTGCGAACTAGTCCACGTGGACTGTAGAATTGGCGGTTCATATTGGATAATTCTTACTGACCGAGTTTCATGATTGGCTAAAGAGTCCTAAAATCAAATTTGAAGTCATTTCACGGGGACGAATAGAAATTTGGGAAAACAGGGATGGTTATCGCCGTCGTGTCATCAATGTTCAGTTCAGGAACTGATCGCGTTTCGAGTGTTAAAATTCGATATTGGGGCAGTTGTAACTACTTGAAATTTTTGTTATCTGTTCAAAATGTGGCGTCTTTGGACAAGTACTAATAGTAAAAACGAGTGTGATAACAACGCAGACTTTTTCCACTGTAGTGATTCCAATAGCGATGGTAAAAAATGCGAAAAAGAGATACCAGTGGATAAGATTCGGATGCTTTCGAATTTCGAAATACAGAGAGTATGTTTCAATGTATATAAGAATCTACATCTCAAGTTTGGTTTCGAAGGAAATAAACTATTACAAGCAACATCAGATTTGACCGACATTCATGTCTCAATTGTACGTAGAATAGTCGAAAACAAACCTTTTGAACGCAAGACGCGATATGATACAGGATTACGAAAACCTTCAGATGTTCATCTAATAAAATCATTGAAAAAAACAATATACGACTGTTAAAAAAGCAATGAGATACCTAAAACTGAAATAATAGGGAAGAAATTGAATACTTCCGGCCATAACGTGAGCTGCTGTGACAAAACTCTTCAGAATTGGATATAGAAACTAGGATCCAGATTTAAAATAATAAACAAATGTTGAGCAGTTATGGAAACCAGAAGAATAGTGGAATTGCGTAACAAATACTTAGAACAAATAACTGAATATAGACAAGAACAACGGCAAATTTTCTATTTGGACGAGTCTTGGTATGACACTCACGACGCAGTTACGAAAAAGTGGATTGATGGTTCAAGAATGGGTATACCTAACATGCCTGCAAACAAAGGATCGCGACTAATCATTGTTCATTGCGGAGAAAGTGAAAGATGGGATCCGAATTCTTTGAAATTATGTGGATAAAAACTTGAGGAGTGCAATGTTGACTATCACAAGAACATGGAAGCTAATATATTCGAATTTATAAATTCTTCTGCTGAATAATTTATATATTTTTTTGTAAGTCCTCAGGATTCTCTGAATCAGTGGCCAGTGTAGTA
This sequence comes from Leptinotarsa lineolata, assembly GCA_015342045.1. NCBI lineage: Eukaryota > Metazoa > Arthropoda > Insecta > Coleoptera > Chrysomelidae > Leptinotarsa > Leptinotarsa lineolata. The sequence goes on from WOGR01007188.1 coordinate 7,336, forward strand.
TCATCTGGGTAGAGAACTACAGAATCTGAACTAATATGGTCAGGTAGATCATTTATGGATAACAAAAAAATGAGCGGTCCTAGAATCGATCCTTGAGGAACTCCCAGGTCAATCTTATAATACTCAGATTTATGCTCTCCGATTTCAACTGATATTTTTCTGAAACGCATGTATGACATCAACCATGATGAGAAATTTCCACGAAGGCCAAGGGAATACAATTTACTTTCGATTATCTTAAGGTCAATAATATCAAATGCTTGCGATAAGTCGAAAAAAAGTGCTCCCACATATTTCTTTTTATCTAGCGAGTCGTAGATATATTCAAAAAAATTGTATGAAGCACTTTCGGTCGACTTACCTTGACAGAAACCATGCTGATATTTTGACAGTATTTGGAATTTGGATAGAAATGAGTACATTTTATTGTAAACATACCTTTCAAATACCTTCCCGATAATGGTGGGAATTGTTATGGGTCGAAAATTACAAATACTAGAGGGGTCCCCTTTCTTGAAAAGAGGCATTACAACTCCAATTTTGAGAAAATCTGGGAAAACCCCTGATTGTATGGTGTAATTTATGATATGTGCTAATAGTTTGGCGATATATTGAGCTATTTTTTTAACGACCTTCGTACAGATGCAGTCTATTCCGACAGAATTGGCGTTTTCCAATGAGTCAATCGCATCCATGACGTCACAATCTAGTACAGGGGAGAAATAGAATTTTTCACTTCTGTATATTGTGATATGATTGTTCAGTTTTCTTGAACTAAAGTGGTTGTCAACAGCTATTTTTGCATTGCTTGCATAGAAACTGCCCAAAGTATTTGCAACGATTTTTGCATCTTCAACAATATCATCATCTATATTAATTTTACAACCCGAATTATTTTTTGTTTTTCCAGTTTTGTTCCTCACAAAATTCCAAATTTGTTTATGTTTCTGATGGCGATCCAAACCTTCTAATTTGTTTTGATAGTATGCATTTTTTGTACGATTAAGGTATCTTGCATAGGTTTCTTTATATTGTTTATAGACTTCGCTATTGGGCATCACCAGAATTCCGCATGTGCCAAAAAATATCTTTCAAGTTCTCACTCATAGAAATGATATCATTATTCGACCATCCTTTCGCGATATTTTTTCTTTCAATTTTTTTACAACCATTGGACATGTTGAATCGATTAAATATTGAGTTATATTAATAAAATTATCATAAATTTCGTGGATATTGTCACAACTCTTGTAAACCGTCAGAAAAGTCTCTTTTTCACGAAATAATTTCAAATTTGTATGTCATCGATTCTTTTACTAATTTGGACTCATTTGGTTGTTCGTTCGATATCATTTCGAAAATAGTACCAAAGTGGTCGGCGATATTCATATTTTTAACGGTTTCAGAATATCTCGATTTGCAAATATTCGTGAAAAAATAATCTAATTTACTTTCAATAGTTCACCATTGATATTAGTGAATATTCGTGTTGGGTCAACATTTTTACAGTTTAAGTTATAACTCTCCAACAGATCAGTTGAGAGTGATCTGTCATTCGATTGGCACAAATAGTTAATGTTTAAATCTCCACATATAATTAAATTGTGTTGTTTCGTTTCATAGTGATCTATGGCGAGGGAGAGTCTGTTAACGAATGTCTCAATATTTCCATTTGGCGATCTATAAACTGAAATTAAACTAAACTTGTTGGATTCAGTTTGAAAGGATATTGCAAGCTTCAAAATGTAATTCTATAGGAAGACTATTTATAAAAATGCCTGATTTGAATTCAATTACTTTCTTGATAAATATTATACTGCCACCATGTGTAAGGTTTTGTTGCAAGGATGTATTCATGAAATTGAACAGTATTCACATTGAAATTATTACACCACGATTCAGAAATACATAATAAATATATCTGGTTTTTCTTGGGATAGGACTAATACAAGTTGACTAGTTTTATTCATAATGCATTGAACATTCAAATGGATTATTTTCAAATTGTCAGAAAATACGGTACCTACTTGTTTAGAAGGCGCGTTGATTAAAAATTTCAGAATGTTGCCTAAGAAATGTAAACTTTTTAACAAGTACTCCTTCTGGCCAATGGGAAGAAGTATACAGTAAGTCCTGAAGCTCGACGTCAGCTTCTTCTCTGTGAGAGTTGAGTCTACCTTGCGAAATTAATTTTTCGACGTTGAATAAATGTCCTGGTGATTTATTTTCCAAGTATGTTTCAATCCCCTGCGCTGTAGAATGCGGCAAACATTTCCCTACTTACAGCCAGAGTCTCCTAGGTGCACCGGTGAAGATGAGTTTCTGCCATTGTGTCATCGCACATTGTTATTGTTTTTAGGATTGTTGGAATGTTGAACCTTAGGTTTTGTTCCGATCATCAAAATATTGACACTTTTTTGTTGTTCAGTTTCTTTACTGATAAATTTTCCGAAGATGGATTCAAATCACTCGTATCAAAAATCGTCTCGGTTGCTACAAAATTTTTCTCTTTTTGATCACATTCATAATTAAGAAGAAGTTTTATCATATCTACATTAGATTCCCTGAGAATTTTTATTTCCTCTTTCAACTCAGAGATTCGTTGTTCCAAGTTTTTAGTATATTTCTTCAATAATTTTTCGAAGAATGTTTTCATGTCCTCGCCAACATTCGTCTCAACATCCTCAGCGTCATTGCTTTTTGGGTTGCTTCTCGTTGGAGCCATATCTTTAGGAATCGATAATGTTGATCAGTGTAAAATAGAGGAGACACAAAACACGTCCACTCGCTTCACTTGCTCACTTGAATACATATATATGTGTTCGGATAGGTTTCCGCGGTCAGTAGTTTCATATACTGTTGTCCGGGTTGAACCGGGTCTGTAATTTTCATAGTTTCGACGTTTCGGCTCCTGCTTTGAAGCCATTTTCAAGAATCACTTAGATTTGTACTTACAAGACTCGAGGACGAGGTTGTATCTCCCTTGTCCCCAAGTCTCGTTGCTAGGTCTATGCTTACTGTGTTCCACTCTAAGTTAGCACTGGTCATTCTATTGTTCGGAGCCCATATTTATATTGTTGTGGCAGGTAACTCGTCTATCTGACGGGGTACCTGAGTTATTTTCAGGTATCTTGCGTGACAACAATATCCTCCATGTTTGTGGTAGTGTTTGCGAATCATCTCGCTTGTTAAGGCAATTGGGACGAGATTCAATTTCGATTGCTTCCCGAATTATCCTGGCCTAAAGATTTTTCTCCGTAGCAATGGTCTTGGTGTTTTCGAAGCCTATTGTGTTGCCTGTTTCCTGGTGGTGTTTGAAGAGCGATGATGCTGGATCTGATTTGCGAACAGCTAGTTCATGTTCATAGGCTCCGTTGGAAATTATTCTATTGGTCTGGCCAATGTAAGTCCTGGGGCAAATAGAACATGGTATTTCGTATAAGCCCTGTGCTTCATTGCGTATCGTATCCTTGGGTGTTATTAACATAGTGGAGATTTGATTGTTGGTTGTGAATACTGTCTTTACGTTATGTTTCTTCAGGATTCGGCTCACTTTGTCAGTAACTCCTTGGATATAGGGGAGCAAATCTTT
>WOGR01007189.1:0-12551 GCA_015342045.1 Leptinotarsa lineolata
AATTGTCGACATTTTGATATACATTATTGGTGTCAAATAGAATTCACCGAAAAAACAAGCAATTTCACCGTTTCACCGTTTCTTGCGATACTGGAAATACAGGACAATTTGATTTAGAGTCTTTGAAGTCCACTAGATACCTTTAGGACAACAAGAGGATTGTTCCCAATTCTTGGGGTTCTTGTTGAATACTCTTTGTGAACAGGAAAATAGCAGATTCAATACTCCTGACCGTTCTGGATTGAATGATACCGTACAGTTCTATCTCGTCTTGTGTTCGTAGATCTTTTCCTGTTCAAAATATTTCAGTACATTAGGAAGTGAATTATTTTTCCAAGCCTCTTCATACGATGATTCAGACGACTATGTGAGCCTGTTACTCTGACACATTAGGTAAGACCTAAGTTTGGTATCATACTTCGAATAATGTATAGAAACTTTTAAATGGGCCAATACTGTTAGATTTCACCAGAAGTCTGAAACTGCTTTGCGATCCAGATATTGCAAATTTGTTTGGTGAAGCCTGAAGCGATGTCAGTGACGGGTTCTGGTTCGATGAACCACTAGCAGCGCCTCCGCTTGCGAAAAACTCAGCAGTTTTATCACCCTCCTGGCCAGAAGTCCAGACCAGAGATATTGTGTTGAATCTCCACATTCAGAAAATATTTCTTGGCTGTTTACCACCAAACTGAACGTTGCTCGGTCCAAGGGCTTCCAGAGATGCCTGGCTCTCCGTCAACACTCCGTATACACTAGAACCTGAAAATATTTTTTATCCTTCAGTGTCTCAGTAGATATGTGCCCTTGATATCCATCACTTCCAGAAAATTCAATCCTCTCTACTTTTTATAAGGAATGTATGAGGCAGGTCGTAGTTGACTGTTGTGAGCATTGAGTCAATCGTTTTCAGAATGCCGTGACTCTTAGTTTTGACAAGTGGTCTGTTATGCTCTGACTGAACGTGTATTATGCAACTCTAATTGTGATCAATTTTCCGCATTCAAAAGTTATAGAAAGAGGAGGAAGTAAGGCCGGCCTATCTCTGTAAACTGAAGAGCTTTGCTTCGTTCGTTTGCCTTAAAGTTTTCGACCACCAGGCAATTGCACCGTACGTGAGCATTGGTCCTTCAATTATTACGAGCTCTAATAGGCCATCCGGGTGAAATTTAATACCTAGAATTTCTTCTATTGCGAATGGAATAGATAGACAGGCACACTGCATTGATTTCTATGCAAGGGAAGTAGAATTTTCCTTGAGGAGTTATAGAAAAAGGTGTTAGTAAGGCCGGCCTCTCTCTGTGAAATGGAGAGCTTTTCCTTGTCTGTTTGTCGTAAAATCTTTGACCAACAGGCAATTGCACCGTATGTGAGCATTGGTCCTTCAATTATTACAAGTCCTAATAGGCAATCCAGGTGGAATTTTATTGAGGATAATACCTAGATATTCAACATCCATTGTAAATAGAAAAGATAGACAGGCACACTGCATTGTCTTTTATGCGAGGGAAGTGTCACAATTTTGGTGAGGTTTATAGATAACTACTCCTTGTGGAACTAACTATGAACATCTTCATTTAGAGGAAGTTACAGACGTGGTCCTTGCCAGAATTACAAAGTCTTTTGCATAAGTTTGCAGATCTGTTAGGGAGATTTAATCATTCAGTTCCATATTGTGAATGAGCTTGAGGAATTAGCTCCCTATAAGCAACGACCAACTTGAAACTGAAGTGTAAATTTTGATCATTTCCACTTTTTGTTTATATCTTGTTTGAAATATTCTGATATTCCTGAAAGTGTAGTGTTTGTGATATGTTTAATCGACTTTCAACAACTGCTATCAGATAAATCCTTATCGTTGACCAAAGCACTTCAGGTTCGCAGTCAAGATGGCTATATTATAAGTAATAAAAAATATATTCCCTCACACAATCGTTCCCAATTGTTTTCTCGCGCTCTAAAAGTTATCACCGGCAATATTAATTATGTCATTGAACTTTTACGAATTATCACCATCACACGATAGAACGAGAAAGCCGTAAATGTGGCCATGAATGCGGAAAATATGGCGACATTAAAATTAATGGGGCGTAAATTTTGCGTTGTAAAAAAGATAAAAATATTTCCGCCCATGAATTCTACACTGTTCTCAGATTAGAAGTAGTTCATTTGTCATTGCTTTGTAACGATATCGGATAGGAAGTAGAAATAATGAGGAAGATTAAAACTGACACTCTCAGGGTCTATTTTTCTTATTTCGTGAAGTTTTATATTGATAAATGAAGTCGATGCTTCTCTATAGAAAAACTGGGTCACTTGGTAATATTCAAGTTGATTTATTCAATCAATATCCAACTTTAAAATTCAATTATAGAACAATTTTCGATAACCATCTGTATTCATCGTCAAATCAGGATATCAGAAACTAACTATAAATCCTTATCTAGGCATATACCGGGTGAATCTCCAGGAACTGCATCGATCAATTGTGGGAAAAATGTAATTAGGAAAAATCTGAAAATTTGACAATATACTAAAGTCGATAGGGGCAACTCGGCTAAAATATTTTCAAGATAGCGGCACTTTCGGTTATACCGGGAGTAGGTGTCAACTTCGTTATTTTAAATAAAACACCCTATATATTATAACATTTCTAAATTCCACATCAGAATTCAAATACTATTCGTGTATAATGAACTTTATCTGAGTCTAAAAGTTTTTGACATATTTGAGGTTATATGTCAAAAATGATGTTTGCAGACCCTACAATAATTATCAATTTTTCCCATAAGGAAACCTTTATCATTATGTGTTGGTCAGGTTTTTTGTAGAGCAGAACCAAATTTGATACACTTCATAAGAAATTTCGATAATTGTTAATACAGTGTGGTCAAAAAAAATATAAATGAAGTTTAAAAAACCGTCTGAAGTGACTTTTTTCAAATAGAAACTCCTCATTTTCATAATGTAATCGTATTAAGCATTGAAAAAAAGGGTAACTTTGTATTCGTACCGAAATCATTCCGGTACGAATAAATTGAACAAACGAAGAATATTTAAATTTAGTGATTATTTACGGAGAACGTGATGAAATTATCTTGAGGACATGTAATATTGCGAACCAATTTCCGGAAAAAAATCATTACCAAATAATGCAGAGAAAATTATACAAAACTTTGAAAATTTTGGATCCATAAGAGGCAATGTGCGGAAAAATGACCAAAAAATTGACTATTTACCAAAGAAAATATTCAAATAGACATCTCTTGCTTCTACTAAGTAATTTTTCATGGATGGATCTCCTTACTGCACGGATGTAAAATATAAAAATATAAGTAACTTACTTTGCCGGAGGTTACACATTTTCACTTTCCAAATTATCACTGTCCGACATATTTTATTTTTAATTATTTTAAAAAATTATTTATTCAGTAAAACACAGGTATACATTTCCTGTAGTAAACACAACTGTATGCACTATAGGTATTCGAGCTCAGTGTGGCGAGAGAAACACCGTAACGCCGAACCAGTGGGAAGAGAATGGCACAGTCGCTTGCGCATGACGCCACGGTATGCGTCGCCACGCCAGTAATCAGATTTGCGAGCTGCTATAGATTTTTCACATGAAAAAATTGAAATGGGTTGGCTGTTTATGAATCGCTTATGTAAAACACTGCTGTTTCATTGTATTTTTTCTACTGAATCGCAACACACGCCTTCAAATGACACCATCGTTCATATCATTGTTTCCACCTTCGTTTTGATATCACTTTCTTCTAGAGGTATAAAAACAGCCTCAATTCTCGTTTGGTTTTCAGGAAATTGAAAATGTAAATATCGGTTATGAAACCTGGGGGTGGATGGATATATGAAGGTGATATTATCAAGTCACAAAATCATAACAAAGATATTAGCACCTAAGGAACAGGCAGATTGAAATTTAAGTTGCCTGTGTTATTGATGACTTATTTATTTTGTGGAAATTCATGGTCACTTCAATAGTATGAATGAAAACACTTTTTTGTCTAATTTTCACTACGTTCATTTATTCTTAAGAATGGTTTCGGGGTTTAGCCCATTATCAAGTGAAACTAACTAACTTTCTGGATTTGTATCAGCGTTTGGGAAAATATTGGCAACAATTCTAATTCATTAAATGAATCTTCTCCCTCAATATCTGATCTGCTTTTGAATGCTAACTTTTCTTGTAAGTAGAGACATTGTGATTTTTTATCCCATCTCTAGTGTCCTCCAGGTTCCCAAGTTTAGCAAAAATGATAAAACGCGATTGTGCTTCATTAGCAATTAGCAGAACTAGGATTAATTGCGAATAAAATTTCATATTTCAATTTGTTAATTTGTTCATAATTAAACTTTGAGACCTAAACAATGAGATTCAATTCCTATTGATCGTCATATAATATCAATCAGTGACCGAAACCTACTATAAAGGCACCGCGCCCGGTGATAAAGTCAAACGTATTCACGCCTAAAACCGCAGTAATTTAGGAGCCATTTCGCTTCAAGTACGGGCGGCTACGGCTATGTCAAAGAAAGCTCCTGCACTGGGTACGGGTGCACCGCTTGAACCTCCTGGGTGAAGACGGTCCTGGCTCATATCTATATTGAATTTCTGAAATATAAAACTACCTAAATTTCCCCTAGATTCATACTGAATCACAAACAATGAACTGGAAGCGAATTGAAACCATTGATCAATGCTTTCATCGAAAGCTAACTCTTCACATTCAACACAAGATCGTAGATAAATTCCACTACTTGCAATTTCAATAACACTACATCTTTGAGCAAACACGTCTTGCACCACAAGTTTCCAACAACTCGACTATCTGTATGAACACCTGTTAAATTCAGACACGCGATTGTAGGAAAACAATATTGAACGATTGTGCATTGTTCACTCAGTTATCAATAAGTACAACGCCACCATTGTTCACTAATGTAACTGTAGTACATTTGAAAATTCATACCGAACGTTGTCTAAAAAGGGACCATCACACGTTCAGTAATAATGTCATTCCAGCCAATCATTACTAAAAATTGTCCAGTCATTTCCTGTCATTATTTTCCGCACCTTAGATGTTTATCATTGCTGATATTATTTTTCATCATTATTATGTTTAGGGTTGCGAAGAAATCACATATACTGTGTTTTTATCCATTATGGATTCTAAGAAAGAAACATGTCTAGCTGTAATTATTGTATGAACCGTTCTGTTGGACGTCGTTACTGGATGAAGAAATGGTTAAAAAAGGCGAAAATTATTCACATTTAGTGTTACTGAAGGAAATAAATTATACGAAGGAAGTGAGAGATTATAAAAATTATTTTCGTAAGGACGAAGATACTTTCAATAAATCATTGCGAATGGTCCAACCAATTCTAACACGAAAAAATAAGGTTATGCGGAAGAGTCTACCAGTTAACGAAAGATTGGCTATAACTTTGAGATACCTAGCCACGTGAATAAGCTTTGAGGATTTGAAGTTTTCAGTTGCAATATTACCGGCTTCAATGAATACAGCTTCAGAATTGAAGTACTGAACTGAGTGATGACGAAATAACGGTGACCCTGCTTTACACGATCATCATTACTGACAGTATCCCCTCCCCCTGCTAAGAATGATGTTTGAAAATCAAAATATCAGAATACGCTTCATTGCCACTACAATAGTTGCGAACATTCTCATTTCTTACCTTCACACGTTCATTAATAATGCCATCATTTTCAGGTAATGACATTATTACTGAACGTGTAATGGCCTCTTAGTGAATTAATAGAATGTGGAGGTTAGGATAAGGGTTGATATCGATTTACCCAGGTTCAACTGAAAATATCATCATTATGATCATATGATGGTCTCTAGACCATTGGGTCTATGAAAATATAAATGGCGAAATGATAACTGAAAATAATGAAACAGTAAAGTGGGGGGAAAATACGTCCAAATAACTATATACCAGTCGCTTTGCTATCAGTGATATCAAAAATCATGGAGAAAGCCATAAACCACCATATTCTTCAATATTTGGAAGGCTTTAACCTCTTGAGCGATCATCAATATGGTTTTCCGAAACAAAGATCAAGAGGTGACCTTCTATCGTATGTAACCCATATTCGGAAGTAGTAGTAAAGAGCTGCTGCGCTTGATATTTCTAAGCCCTTTGACTGTGAGAGGCATGAGGGTTTGCTGGCCAAACTTCGATGCTATGGCTTGTCGGATTATTTTTGTGTATGACTCTCCAGCTTCCTGAAAGAACGTTCCCTGCAAGTGGCCATTGATGGATATCTCTCAAATACTTTCACCATCGATGCTGTTTTTCACCAGAGAGCCATATTGTCTCTTAATGACGACCTAGAAGGGGTTTCGAATTGGGGTTCAATTCAATGCCACGGATAACCATGTATCGGTTTTCTCCAAAAAGATGTTGAAGAAAATGTTAGGACATATTATTTCGCTCTCTACTTCTACACCTCACTATTGGAGTATTGCCACCCGCCTGATTGGAGACGCAAACATCACTTGCAACCTTGATAGTCTGGAACGTCGAAGAAAGGTTGGAGATTCGTCTCTCTTCTATAGATACTTTCACGAGAAGTTCTCAAGTGACTTGACATATTTAATCCAACCAGAAGCGGTACATATCAGAAATACAGACTGTAGCCGCTCATCGTTTTGAGGTTCAATTCAGTACACCTAGAATTTCACTGTTTGAGAAATCTTTCATTTGGAGAATAGTAGTTACGTGGAATAACCTTCCTGAGAACGTTTCTCCAAATGAATTCAATCTCCAGCAATTCAAATTCAACAAAAAAAACTACTAGAGAGCTGCTGAGAACTCAGAAGGAGAAAATAAGACAGAAGAGAAAAGTTGCAACCATGAAAATTAATATATCGCCAAGAGAACTAATAGGGATGATAGCAGAGCTATCTTTCAGTCAAAAGCCCGAACCAACTGCATTGGCTTAAAATCCAGGTGATATGGCGGTAATCCTACGACGTTATGATTTGCTGCTAGAAAGATCTGATCTGTTCCATACCGCTTCAGTATTGGCTCATAGTTGTTTTTTAGGGTAAGCTTTTTTCTGACCTTCCATGGTATGATCACTTCAACATTTTCAGGGCGTGTAGGTAGCGTGAATATATGTTTTTTTTTATATAAATATTATAATCACCGTCCGGAAATTAAGAAATTAAACAAAGTGAATGTCGAAGTTCTCACCCAGCATATTCCCCAGACTTCTTGCCAACCGACTTTCATCTTTTCAAGCACTGGTAGAACCTTTGCCAATCAGGACCAGGTTGAAACAACCTGATATAATATTTGTTAGGAATAAATCAAATTAAATATCCATATTTTATACTTTGTAAGTTAACAAAATTGTCAACATACGTTGAAATTCACCCTATACTACGATCCACTTTCATTAATGAAATTCTGAGAATTTCTCAACTCGTGTGAGGTCTGAAAGAATTGTTCGTTTTTGTTTGCACACAGCCTCCACGATAGAAGTTTGCCACAATGTCAACCAACCACGTAGGACGAGCTTTATTACCTTAGAGATATCATCATCTCAAACTGTTCATCCATATACGGGGTGATGTACTGGCATTTCGGTATCGATGGAAATCTGAAATTTATCTGTACATATCGGTCAATACTCTGATTCGCTGTCAAGTGCGTTTAAACGCTTCTTTTTGTGGTTCTGATGTAGAACGAACCACAACCACCGTAAAAATCAACCGGTAAGTCAACTCCCACTACTTTCATTCATAAATGCACAAAGTTCTCAGTGACCTCGAAATGAAGTGTGGAGCTGATTTCGTTCTTTAACCGTAGACGTGCGCTCATAGAAAAACGAAATTTAAGGATATCATAGAAGATTTTGTGGTAAGTTACTTATTTCGTACAGCGATTTCCAAGAGCCCAACTCTCGGAACAGGCGGTCCACACATTATTATAACCAATACAATACCCGTGGTACCTTCGATGCTACAGCAGTGAACGCGTTGGATGAGAATCCCATCCTGAGAGCGGTTGAAGGTCCTCGTCAACTCGGGTGGATCACGTGGTAAGAGAGCCTGCTAGTTGTGTTCTACTGTGCCACACTACACGTATATAACTTCGGGATACGTAATGGACTGCTAGGGATGCATTTACCACAACAGGAAGCGTTAACACTCGCCTAACTGCCACTAAGGCCAAACAGATGAATCGGCAGTTGCAGAACACGCTCTGTCAGAAAACAGCCATGACATTGCCTTTGATATTCCAAAGATATTCAGAGAGGCCATGAAGATAGGAATGATTTCAAACGTAGAAGGAATCTTGGCCGCGAAAGCTTCCACCATTTTGTCAAAAATTTGGTGACTATAAAACCAACTTGACAAGGGTAGGAAACGTAAAGCACAGTTACTGGGAATGTTGACATTTCCATGCCGCTGTCGGGACCCCAACATCATACCAGCTTTCTTAAAGCTGAAACGGTCCCCCAAATCAGCTCAGGCAAATCGGATCTTCCTACGAGAACGGATCCACCATATACGGGGCCAGCTAGAGATAAACAAATGTCTTGCTTGAACTAAAACTGGAGCTTAGTAACCGAATAGCACATCATACTCGGAAGTAGAAAAAGAACAGAACAGAGTAAGCAAAAACCATAAAGTGAAGTTTGAAAATCTGCAGAAGATTGGAGACTCAGCAGACCCAAGCCTAGACATGTCCAGAGTGATCATAAACTGAACAGACCTAGTTCTCGTTGAAGAAAAATGTCAGAGTGTTAGCACTCATTTCGCGTCAGGTACCAAACAAGAAAATTATCGCCAGTACAGAGGCAGCAATCAGGAATCTATCGGATGATGAAGCGAAAGAAATCAAGAATGTGAATGCAAATAGTCTTAGCAAGGCATGACCTACAGAATGCAATACCCGAAAAAAGAGATTGCAGCCCTGAAAAGCTTGAACTCTGATGAAAGTATCGCGATTCTCCCAGCGGACAAAGGAAATGCCACGGTGCTTCTGAGAAAGGAAGGATATAACAGCAATTTGAGAAACTACTAGACCCTCCAGAATGCCGCAAACTCAAACGGGACCCAACAAAGTCATGGTTGAAGAATGTTAACGAACTCATTAAATCTTTCTTACCATCGGAAACCGTACGGAGAACCATTCTCTGAATTGAAGCCACTCCACCCAGGCTTTGCAGTTTTTCAAAGGTACACAAACCCAACATGCACCTGAATAATAGCCAGTGCCCCAGGCTCGCCTACATACCACCTGGCGAAGCAAAAAGGCCTCACTCCTCTGGCTTTATGTAGTAAAGCCGAACTCTTATGTTGAGGATCCGACAGCCCTCAGCGGTAAAATCAGAAACTCAACTCTGAAGCCGACAGATATTCTGGTCAGCTCCGATGTGGTGTCCTTGTTCACCATTGTCCCACTGGAAGACTCTCTGAGAGAGCTAGCTTACTTGTTTCCGAGTGATATCGTTAGATTCTTCAGAGCGTCTCTCACAGAGGTTTCTTTCAATGGTGGGGATACTTCTATGCGCAATTAGATGGCGAGGCGATGGAAAGTCTACTTAGCTCAATGATAGGCAACTTCTTCGTGAAATGTTTTGAAGAGAAGGCAATCGACGTCTTTGAGTCAAAACCAACCGTGTGGCTACGTTACGAAAGGGACCCTCTAAATGTTTTCCTAGACCACTTGAACGCTCAACACCTCAGCCTTGGAGACTGAACAAGACCAGCGGATAGCATTCCTAGATGTAGTCATCGAACGATCTGGTGCTAGACTAACCCACACGGATAGGTACCTGCACGCAGCAGCCTCCTAGGTAAAAGAGAGAATCATCTCATCTCTAACTGAACGGGCTGGAAGAATATGTGAATGAGCTGCACTACTACACAAAAACAAAAATTTGGTGAAAAAGCAGTTAAGCCCTCTGAATCTGACCAATTGTCTAGAAGTGGGAAAATTGGCCAAAGAACTCTTACACAATCAATATAATTTCATGAAACAGCCATCCAAAAATAAAACTCATTAGGAAGTTAGCAGAACCAGTTTGATAATGATCAAAGTTAAGCTCTGTAAATGCCTCAATTTTTATCTATTCGGGAAATTAACAATTCACTTTCTCAACGTCAGTTTACTCCTTCCAAATCCGTTCGAGCTATAACCATGAAACTCTTTTTTAATGCAAAAAGTCAACTGGGAATTAATTGAAAAATACCGTTGGCATATTTCACGGTTAATTTGCTGCCGTTATGTAACGATCCGACACAATTTTGAGACGCTATTATGAGTTATAACGAAGCATGTAACCGCAGCGCTATTATGTGAAAAAGCATATGCATTCGGGATTATTATTCAATCCTAGTTTATATATTCGAGTAAATATGCAATTAGTTTCAAAACGAACACAAAACGGATGGAAATTACCAGATTTAATAACAAACAAACTTCATACAGTGTTTAGAAGCCAAATGGAATGAATTAATTCTTTCATTAAATCATAATTTGATATACTTCAACGGGAAAATGTTACCCCTACCTTCAACCCCCGTCGAATGACAGGTACAACTCCCAATTTTTTTAAAGGGAAGTATAGGCTTGTGATATATCGTTTGAAAGGTCTCTACATTTTCTATGCACGAATGTTATCGCTTTCGAATTTTTTGCAACAATTAAGATAAAATAAATTAAAATAATGTGGTTACCGAAATTCGATGAAATGCACTCAAAACCTAATGAAATATATTCAAAACTTATTTCATGTTGAGGTATTGATAGAAAGAAAGTAAGCAAGAACCATAGCAATGTTCTTTTTAGATGGTATCTTTTGAGTAACTGTAAATAATTTCCGTGGCAACGTTATTTTAAAACGCCTTGTTGAATTGTTTTGTATGTTACAACATTAGTTGTCAGTATTTTAATTGCATTAAATAAAAGTTTTACAAATGATTGGTTACGGAGATAAAACCCGGACACAACAGAAAGTAGCTCGCCTATTTCATGAGAAATTTCCTAATTTATCGCCCATATCTCAAGGTTCAATAAGCAAAATAGAGAAGCAGTTTCGCGAGTTTGGTCATGTGGGGCAGATGAAACAAGCAGCTGCCAACGCAATGAGTGATGGACTCGAATTAGATGTGATGCTTGAGTTTGAGGAAAACCCACGTACATCGAGTAGACAGGCATCCACTACATTCAATGTTAGCCATACATCGATAGTAAACATATTGAAAGAAAATAAAATGCATCCCTATGAAATGATACCTACTCAGGAGCTCATGGAAGACGATTTTGAAGGAATGAACAATGTATGGACATGTTGGATAACAATATCATCCAATTAGAAAACGTTATGTTTTCTGATGAGTGTACTTTTTCTCTTAACGGTCATGCTAATCGGCAAAATTACCGCTACTGGTCATCGGAAAATCCTCACTGGATGAGGTGAGCAAATTTATATCCTGATCCAGGCAACCCTTAAGTTCCAGTAAATATGATATGGTTTCAGCAGGATGGAGAACCGCCACATTACCAAGTTAATGTCCGGCAATACCTTGATACAACATTTCTCAATCAGTGGATAGGGAGGCGAGGATCGATTGAATGGCCAGCGCGATCACCTTATCGTTCATCATTAGATTTCTTTTTATGGGGATATGTAAAGAGCAATGTGTACACAACTAAACGTTCAGATTTAAATGACTCAAAATAACGAATAACGCTTGCGATTAGATCGGTCATGCCTGATATGTTAAAAAATGTTAGAAGACAGTTTTATTTGAGGTTAGGATGTTGCCAAAACGTTCGCGGTGAAAGTTTTTAACATCTACTTTGTTAACATCCATAGTTCTTTTTCATATTCTACATTTCATAATGTTTTGCATTACATTTTAGTTTTTGAGTGTATTTTATAGAATTTTGGTAACCACATGATTTTAATTTATATTATCTTAATTGTTGCAATAAACTTGAAAGCGATAACATTTTTGAATAGAGAATGAGGAGACCTTCCAAACGATATATCACCTATACTTCCCATTTAAAAAATTGGGGGTGGTACCTGTCATTCGAAAGGGGTTGAATTTTTACGTTGAAAAATGTCAAATTATAATTTGAACTTGACATGTTTAAATTTATTGCATTTGGCTTTTACACACTGTATAGCCATTCAGATATTTCTACAAGGCTGAATGGGTTCCGAATATTCCAAACCTTTATTTTTTTTCATACGAATTCTATTTAAAAGTCTCTAATTCATAAATGTGTAATAATTGAAACTATTCTGATTTCTGAGTGATTTGAATCTATAGCAAGGAATAAGATGAAAAAAATGGAATGATGTCAGCTGTCGGACTTCTGTTTAAAATCTGTATAAGATCTGTTTTCCGTTAATCAACTGTCGTCCCCATACGAACGATAACTCTCAGAAGTTGAAAAACTTGTGCAAGCTAAGGACTAACGAGGTCTTACCTTTTAACGTGTGATTCCTAACACGGTTGCAGAATCATCCCAGCTT
>WOGR01007190.1:0-12551 GCA_015342045.1 Leptinotarsa lineolata
CGAGCGGCTCTCGCCAGCCCTATTCTCTGCCATATGTGTGAACTGAACGTTAGTCTTTTGTCGAGGTTGACTCCCAGGTATTTCGCTTTGTTGGTCCACGGAATCTCTTGTCTGTTGAAGATGACATTTCCTTCCGGGTGTACCAGCTTTCGGGTGAACAGTATCGCCTAACCCTTGTCAGGGTTTATATTGATTTTCCAAAGTTTGGCCCATTCCTCTAGTCTATCCGCCTGCTGTTGCAAGTATATGGTAACTTGCACATGGCTCGTTGATCTCGCTAGTAGAGCTGTGTCGCCCGCGCATCGTGCCAACTTGTTAAAGTTGTTTTCCGACTTGGGCACGTCTGCTGTGTATACCGAGAAGAGGTGTGGCGAAAGGACTGCACCTTGTGGGACCCCTGCTTTCAGTAATCGCATGATGGAGAGTTCTTGTCCTACTCTGCAGCGGCATCGCCTGTCAGCTATCATTTGTTTCGAGTAGCCAAAGTTGCTCATTTTGGCTAGTAATCCGTCGTGCAAAACTCTGTCGAACGCCTTGAAGACGTCTGGGAATATTGCTCCGGTGTGGTATCCTTTGCCGAGGTTAAAGCCTTCGGTCGCGTAGTCTACTACCCCCAGGACTTGTAGCTCTGTCGAGTGTAAGAATCTGAAACCCAACTGTTCGTCTCGTAAGATTTCCAGTTCGCTGGTTTGGTCCTTCTAGTCTTCTCAAGATGATTCGTTCGGACTCTTTCCAAGTGGCAAAGCATCTCTTTCACTTCCTCGGGAGATGTCGATGCCAGAGGTTGGTCCGTGTAGACGATTCCAAGCTCACCGTGTATAGGAGCATGGTTTTCGGTATCCCTTCCTAAGAACTTTCTGCATTCTCCATGCAGATCTTCGGTGTTGAGTTCTTCCAGACGAGTTATCCACTGTCGGTCTCGGATTGATCGCAGCTCTTCTCGTAGGATTCTGGCGGCTCTTTGCATACTTTTTTTGTCCATTGGAGCGCGTGTCCACTGATATCTTCTCTTCAGACGTCTACTTATTCTGATGAGCTTCATTATTTACGGCGTAATATGGTCCTGTATGTTGGAGCGCGCAGCTGGGACTTTCCGCGCGCTTCTTTCCATAGATTGGATGATCGCCTGTTGCAGCTGTTTTGTGGCGTTCTCCAGGTCGGTTTTTGGTATGATGCGTGAAATACTTCTCTCACGTCGTGAACGGTTCCTTAGAATCTATTCCAGTCGGTGATTCTCTTTGTTGGATTATCTGGTTCATCTTCGCCTCTTCCGATTGTGAGTAGGATGGGGTTGTAGCGACGTCTGGGACGTAGTCCTCTCGTGGGTAGTGCGTTGGGGCTTCTGGAGCAACTACCGCGGTGTCCTCAAAATCTTCTAGCAGCCTGGCTAGGTCTCTACCTCTTTGGTTTCCATTTCTGCAGTTCCAATCGCGTGACTTCGTGTTGAAGTCACCTATGGTTATTGTTGAATGGTGATCTGGGAACATTTCTGCTGTCTGCTCTCTGCAGTCTTCCCTGCGGAGACAGGTACACCGACCAAATCCTCAACTGTCCGTAGCGTTTTAGTTTCACTCTGACCACTACTGCCTCTCCGAATTGTAGTTCCGGCTTTCTATTTTCGTGTTGCAATAGGTCTGTCCTTACTAGAAGTGCCGCGCTCCCTGCGGCGAGATGAACCCCTGGCCTGTTCGTCCTATACGTGTTATATCATGGGATGCGGAAGTTTTTGTTACTTCATATCATTGTCTCCTGGATTGCCATGACATCTATGCTCAGCCGTAATAGCAATTCTAGGAGATCGGTTTTTATTGCCGTGACACCGTTGATGTTCCACGGTCCTATTTTTAAGTTTTCTGGAATCCGTGCTGGCATTAGTGTTTTCCAGATACATATCTCCGGTGGCAGGTCTATCATATAGCTCCACCCTAGTCTGCTAACGAAGTGGTGGAAGTGGCAGTTCCACCAAGGCAAGGATGGCGGACGGCTCGCATCATGCCAAAAAGGGATATAATCAGAACACGTAGTGTAGTGATCTCCACAGAATAAGGCCACTGAAGCCACAACAACTGGCTTATTTGGATGCATAGGTTCATAGTGTTCTTTCAGGAGAGGTTGAGATCTGTCAAATCAACACCGCCCTGTACATCGCCGTTCAATCGCTTTCCAAATCGGAAGGACGAAATCCTGGCCTTACAGTTCGAATGATTGAACGCCGCGTACACAAGATGGAGCCCAAGATCACGTTGTCGAGAACGCGATAGGTAACAGGCCTTTCATGTCCGCATTGCGCAAACAGCCGCAAAATACGATGTATCCATCATACTTTGGGTCAAGTCATGTTGCCTACCACCAAACAGCATTGTCTTGATAGAATACGGATGCTAGTAGCTGCTAAGAAGTCACTAGTGAGGCGAGCGAAAAGTATCAAGGAAAACCTCAGGTCCGCGAGAAACCTTCTCACCTAATCCAAGAGCCTCCGCGTGTTGTGGGTAATCCGCCGAACGCTAATCAGGTGGAATCCTTCTGGAAGGATATCTATGAACACCTGCAGCCACTCAACTTAGACACTCCAGCCCTAGCGCTGTTCGAAGCTTTCAGCAGAGATCTGCCTCCATGCATGGGGTCTTCTATAACAACAATGAAGACCTCAGCTTATCTAAACACCCGACCTTCACTTCCCTCAGATCGCGTGAGCTGAATTCGGAAACTGAGGGTTAGATCATGGCCTGCCAGGATGTTGTCTTCAACACCTCAGTCTACCGTAGTCAAGTGATGGGTATAGAGATTCCTGACACAAAATGCAGGGCCTGCCACGAGGCGATTGCTGCACTTGCTGCCAGCAGGTCCATCATATGCGGGATCAGCCTATATCCATCGATTTAACGCGGCCCTAAGAGTGCTTTATTAGCATCTACGATACTTTTACGGTATATTGACGAGATACCGGTGTTGTCCTACGCTATGGGGGAAATTAAATCAGTAGTAAATAATTGAAAGTGCCGAATTCATTGGAACTATTCATTCCCCACCCTCAAGTTCATACAAGCTGATAAGTCTGATGGTCGATACGAATATCGTCCAAAAAGAGGAGAATAAACAACGAATGAACTATCGAGATTTTCTCTTCGAACTCCACAGACTCTATCCTGCCCACTATGTTAAGATGGTTGTTCTGATTATTGGTGTTCTTGGTAGAATGATGCCTTCTCTACTCTCGAGTCTCAATATCATGCCGACTAACCGCACTAAGGCAAAAATTTCATCCGGACACATGCAGAAAGGTGTCATTTTGGCTCATTGAGTTTACTCAGTGCACATGAATTTCAGACCCAGTGATCACTTAGACCACGGTGCGAGAAGTGGTCATTATTTGATAGACTAGCGCGCCCTCCAGGCTGTATCGAAGCCTCGGGTACAGAGCCCGACCATCTGACCCTTTGAAAAAAAAATTATAATAATACTAATAATAATAAACAGGAATGGCCCAACCAGCAGCTCAAGAACACTAGGGGGAGAGAACTCAACACTTCCTCCGATGCCGGCTTCAGCTGTAATAGGCTGACCTCCTATACTTGGGTTAGCAGCGAGGTCTTTTCCTGGTTTAACGAGATGCATCTGCAAGAATTTCCTCAGAGAGGAAACCTTTATAAATCTCTGTCGGATATAATTCAATATTATGAGTCACGAGTTCAATCATGATTACGACGTAGATTTGGAAGTGAAATATTTAAAATTCATTTCTTGGAGCATTCGGAACAGTTGTTCAATGATCAAAGAGATCTGAATAATCTTCTTTCATTGAATTTGTTTTGTAATTGTGTTATTGGTAATTGGGGTAGATTTTAATTATGGTAATATGAGGATTAGGTAGTTTTTGTTTTGTTTATAGTTTATTTGTTTATTTGATGTTTTCTCAGAAATGGTAAATATTCATTAGATGGGTAGTGAAACTCATTGTGATTTAAATTACTATAATTGTAGGAAGCCCGATGTGGAAATTAGATTAGTACTGAACAGGCCTAGTGAAACAAGTGTCCCGGTTTTATAAACTATCAACTGAAAGTCTCAAAATGAAGTATCATTTGAATATGTTATAATTGATTTCCATCAAGTATAGGCCAGTTCCATTAGATATCTAGAAACTACTCCCGAGAAAAATTATAAATTCGATAATCATGTAGCCTTGAGTACAGAATACCCTATATATAAAACACGGTCATAATAATAATTATTATTTATTTTCCAAAAGACAAAATATTGAATTGGAATAGTCTATTCCAGATAAAAAAACATACAATGTAGATTTAACGACTTTACATTTAGAACTTTGAAATACAAAGATTCACCGTTAAAAATTCTAAACATATTAGAAATAATATATGTGTGAGATATAACAAAAATATTGATAATAATATTCTTATAAGATATCTTTTGAAAAGAATTCTTCTGTTGAATAAAAACATCTTGTGACAAGAAATTTCTTGAGTTGTGATTATGTTGAGCTGGTACCTTTGGGTCCCTTTAAAATGAAAAATATATAATCTCTTGTTATCAATGTGTTTTAATTATTACTCATCTAGTTATTTAGCTCATTATTTTTTATACGTATCGATACATTGTTTCTATTAGCTTTCCTTCAATCACCGTAAAAGAGTGTGCTTCAGGAGATATTACTAGTGTACATTATTTTGATCAGCGAGTGAATGATTCCAATAGTTTTATTTTCCTACCTGAATCTTCATTTCCTAGATCCCTCTCAGAACAAAGAACAAAAAAATGAAAACTGTGACTTTCCGTATGCTGCTGATTTGTTGAAATTCATTAGGAAATATTATGGAGAATTCTTCACGATCGGAGTAGCAGGATATCCAGAAAAACATCCAGAAGCTGAAACTATGGAGGCTGATATTGAACATCTGAAGGAGAAGGTAAAATCAACTGTGCGTACTATGAAACATTTTATGAAAACTAACTTTTCCGGGTTGTCCTGGGCGTTAATATTAGTTTTTATAAAAGGTTGTATAAACTGTGCGCTGTTTTCTGAAAGTTAGATTTAGTGAAACATTCGATCTGATTTTATTGATCTTTCCAGTTTGTTCAGACTTCTGGAAGATTAAAATCCAAAACTTATTCATACCGGTGAGACAAAACGTAGAGTATTTTCAAAATTCTTCAAAAATACTTCGGATAATTATATTGATTCTGAGAAGTTATTGTATATACTGAGACATTTTTATTCTTCAAATTGCACGAATTTGAATCTTTTAGGGTTGTTTTTCGAATGGAGGTGACATCTGAATAATGGAGAAACTCATTTTGAACTTATGCTGTTCTCTTTGGATAATTTTTTTTTGAGAAGGGAAGATTTTGGTTCTCTACTTCTCAATATTTATACAAATAAATGTCCGGATCGTCCAAATAAAGGAAGAAAGAAAATAATTTTAAAATAAACTCTCAACAAAGATGCGTAGATCGTGCAAAGACGTAACTTTCAGACACAAACTGGAAGAAAAAACCCTTTCCAAACAATTACACTGATATGAAGATTGAATTACACGAAAGAAAAAATTATTTCAAAACAACAACTTTCATATGAACATTGAACACAAAAAACATTCTTTCCAATTCCATGGTTTGATAAATCAACGAGTCTCTTATCGTACTCATTTCAAAGCAATGTGTTGAAGGTGTAACAAAGAATGTTCAAATCTAAATGACAAAACAAGATCAGTATATTCCTTGAAAGACTTTTTTGTGAAGGAGTCAATATTACTCACTGATTTTGAGATTATACTTCATACTCTTTAAAAGACGATAAAATAATAAAACAATGAGAATATCACTAGAAAAAAGCCAAATATTTTTGGTAAAATGTTCGCAGTGTTCCAGTGATGGAGATTGTGCTCCATCCGAAATTAGTTCCATGAATAATCAGCCTCAGCATTCTACATATTTTTCTGAAATAAACAAGAAAGAAACGCCTTCAAAAAAATTATAGATTATTCCGTGATTTTCAAAGAGGTAGAAAGGACTATCAGTAGTAGGTAAATATTCACGAATATGGTCTCCATCAACAAGATTTCTACAGTACCATGTTCAACACCAGGCACTTTTCCTAAAGCTTCCTACCAAGGACTTGAACAGCTGTCCTTCGTATAGTCCTCTGTGGGTGATATCCGACGAAATTGCCGCTGAATGATCGTTTAATTTTCGGGCATCGATTTCTCTCAGCAAGACCAAGCCAAGCAAAACAAAGTTGACCTGATCAACAATAATCTTGTGTAGTGCAACTCTAACAAAACACGAAATTATTCTCCAACCAGGAAAACCTTGAAAAGTCACTATTGTCGGATCTGGAAGTCACGATAAGCATGGAAGTTCATCAAGTATTGCCCAAGTCCCTCAAAGTTTAATATTTCACTCATCAGCAGGTTCTGAAGACACATATTCGACCCGTGAGATAATACTGACATGCATTGTACTTAACACACGAAATCTCGCTGAACGTAGCCAAAACGAAATAATTACTTTACAATTTTATTGAAAAAGAAAACGTTTGGCTTTCTACTTCTTCATCTCTAAAAGTAATTTCGAAACAATTACTTTCATATGAACATTGAATTATACAAAAAATCACTTTTTCCTATTCAGTTTGTACTCCAAACATTCATTTATGGAATGGAATTGTATATCATTCATCGAAAAGCTATATAATATTGTTACGTCGCTCTGCGTACCGCCCTGTCACTGTCACTGAATGACTTGATAAGCGGGTGGATAGCGCTTATATTTGGCAATCGAAGGTGGTAGAATGTTCCTTGGAATTCCATCGAAGCGTCGGTAGCGATATTCTCGTTACATCTGGAGCGTCGACGAACATCGAAGATTCACGAAAGAGCGCGCTTTTAGCCACGCCACTGTTGGTTTATGGCTACCAGTGGCAGCCGGCGTTATTTTCCTTAGGACATGATTTACAACAATAGTATATGAAAGAATAACGCCATGAAATTTCACTTGCAACCCTGTCAATCTCAAGATCCCAAGGGGGATCTTTGGAGTTTCGGAATAAGGCGTTGGATAACACTACAAGATAAGGCACTGAATTCTTTCATAACATTTCGACTGTATATCACAGATGTGTCTCATGACAGTACGTAATGACATTTATACGCTATTTGATTTGAAGATGGAGAAGTAAAAAGAAAAAACCGGTCTTTGCCAAAAACAAATCTCTCATGGAGTTGAAATAACTAACAAGTAAAAAAAATATAACTTTTTCAAAACTGAACTCACATATGTGTCATTATAGAAAAAAAATTAATAGATTAGTTATTCACCTGTATCTTCAGCTGTTTCGAAAATCTCCAGTTAAATCTGGAAAACACTGCTTAGCTGCATCTAAAATCAATTAAAATAATTTTCAATTCATTTGAAGTTCTGATATTTTTAATAACATATTTGGGAAAAAATGTTGAACTCAATTTTCCTTACAAAAATAAATACATTTTCTAAATAGATATTCAGGCTTTACACTTAAAAATTTCAATTATGCCACCAGGCAATTTCACCACTGGGCTTAAACAACTTCAAACGAAAATGTTTATATCTATGTATTGTTATTCTTTATAGATGTTCACTAACTAATTTTTTACGTTCTCCCTCACTTTGTTAGGCACTTCTAGTAGGTCATTTACACTTTCAATAATAAATTACAAGTAATTCTGTAATTTTTCAGGAAAAGGTATCTGAAACTAACTACTGCATGCATGATTTACACATCTGTACAGAGTTTATTTTGACTGTAGTTGCTTTCTTCGAAAGTTTCTCACATTTCTTTTATGAAAATGGAAAAGTAGAAAGCCAAAACGTTTTTTTTTTCAGAAAATGAGTAGCCCGAATTTTTTTTACTGGTTTCAGTCTCCTCTATTCGTTTTCATATTCCATGTTTTTCATCTTGAAATGAAGCTCCAGCAATTTTTCCTCGGTTGCAGCCATCTGAAGAAATCAAATTAGGCAGTGGAAATGTGTAGCTCCCTTTTACTGACTGACAAATGAATTTTTGGTGAATAGCTTACAATAATAAATTTTTATAATATTTCATTGGATTTTTCGTAAACTATAATCTCACTTTCATTTGTATTTCCTTTTCACTTATGTAAATATGCACTCACTTTCAAAGTTTTCACTATACTGACACATGAATAGGGATCAAAAATATGTGTCACTTTGAAAAACTATCAATTATTTTCTACTTTTTAGTTTGAGAGAATAATGAGAGAAAAACACACGCAATACCCTCAAAGGTTAATGTTTGGGCAGGGATTGTAGGAAACCATATCATTGGTACCTTTTTCATTGAGGGCAACTTGAATGGCGATAATTATTTGGCACTACTTCAAAATGATGTTATTCCAAGTTTAGCAAACTTATATCCTGATCCAGGAAATCATCAAGTTCCAGTGAATACGATATGGTTGCAGCAGAATGGAGCACCACCACATTACCAAGTTTATGTCCGGCAATACCTCAATACAACATTTCCCAATCGGTGCGGTGAATAGGGAGGCGAGGATCGATTGAATGGCCAGCACGATCACCTGACCTTTCATCATTAGATTTTTTTAACGGGGATATGTAAAGAGCAAAACTAAACCTTCAGATTTGAATGATTTAAAAGAACAAGTAATGCTTGCGATTAGGTCGGTCACGCCTGGTATGTTAAACAATGTTAGAAGACAGTTTTATTTGAGATTAGGATGTTGCCAAGAGGTTCACAGTGAACATTTTGAGCATTTACTTCGTCAATATCCATAGTTCTTTTTCGTATTCTACATTTCATTAAGTTTTGCATTAAATTTTAGTTTTTTAGTGTATTTTATCGAATTTCAGTAACCACATGATTTTGATTTATTTTATATCAATTGTTGCAATAAACTTCAAAGCGATAACATTTCTGAATAGAAAATTAAGAGACCTTCCAAACAATATATCACAAACCTATACTTTCCATTTATTAAATTGAGGGTTGTACCTGTCATTCGAAGGGGGTTGAAGGTAGGGGTGGCTTTTCTACGTTGAAGAATGTTAAATTATAAATTAAATTTGACGTGTTTCGGGATTTTTTAAAAATATGTACAGTAACCGAAATAATAAATTTATTCCATTTGGCTTTTGCACACTGTATAATTTCTTAGTTGCCAAAATTTTCGTTCAATTCGTTTCCCCAGACCTAATTTTGTCACTAAAAACAAAAGATTAGTGTATATTTTTACTGAAGATTCATTAATTTCAAAGTTTCTCAAAAATGTAATTCTGAAATTACTTCCACTTTTTTGGAAATTTTGATGGATAGAATTTGAACCTCTAGTGTCAAATGAATCTATTGAAAAAAGTTTTCCCACACACCAGAAACAAAGTACTTTTCAGGGCTTGTGATGTTGCTAAACACTATTAAATGACTGAACGAATTAGTTGTAGTCATATCCTGATGGTGCTATCTTGATTAGTAAAACATACGTGTGGAAAAAGATCTCTACTACTGATGGCTAAGGAAAGTGTTCATTAGACTTCTGGTTCAACAATTTGAAATATTATTTTTAGAAGCCTTCATAAGATTTCTGACCTATTTTACATAATTTTATAATAAAAAATTATAACTCACCTTTTTGCATCCTTCTTTTTTCACCCCTTTTTCTATTTTCAATCTTATGAAGAATCATATAGGAGCAAAGTACCTTTTTTATTTGATTTACATTAGAACTTATATTTTCAGAATAGAAAAAACTTATAAGAATGAATTCACGTTAGTGTCGCCATGTCCAAGAAATTCTGTCAATTTTTTAATGCAAAATTCGGCATGGAATACTTCAAATTTTTCATCGCCCTCTTTGGGTATTTTCACCTTGTACAATCTAAAGATATGAAAATTGATAGACAAACAAGTACCTAACTGATAAATAGCACATTTTACTTTGTAAAAAATGCTTTGAATTTACGCAGTAACTTATCGGGGTAAACTGAAAGTTTACCCTTTCTATACGTATACAGGGTGTTTCCTAAGTACGGTACAAAACTTCAGAGAGCGTTTGAAGGTCGTTTTAAGAAAAAATTTCCTACGAATATATGTCCAGAGTTGCTTCGTTACTGAGATACAGGGCGTTGAAATTGAAAAACATATATATATAATATCAATATCCTTATACCGATTCGGTTGAAATTTGCTACAGTTATTTGAAATAATAAGGCGCTCATTTAGCATTAACTAGATTGAAATTATTAGGTCCAGTGGAGCTGCAGTGGGCACCACACCCAACAGTATTGGGAAAAAAACTTGTAGTTTTTGGTTTTTTTAGATTTATCAATTAAAAATACAACTTTTTTGTCGCCTGTGTTTTCTTCATATCTAGCTTCTTTTTCGAGAAAAAAAATTGAAGCCACTTTGCATATCATGAACACCTGCTTTGGAGACCAGCTGACAGTGATAGTAGAGTTGTTAATCAGCAGTAATTCCATCATGAATAATTTTACTAACGCTGAAATGGCAGACATGCACTTCATTTATGGATTAGCAAATGGAAATGCGGAAAAAGCACGGATAATTTACCAGGACAGATATCTTAACAGAGTAATTCCATGTGCTGAAATATTTGAAAGGCTACATGCAAGATTATGTGAAACTGTTAGTTTTAATAAAAATGCAGGTGGTAGAAGACCAGAAACTGTAACAACGCCTGAACTAGAAGAAGCTATACTTGATGCGATAGAAAAATATCCTTCAAATAGTACCAGGAAGATTGCACTGCAGCTGGAAGTCAGCCAAAAACCGTATGGGCAGTTCTAAAAAGAAACCTCCCATACCCATATTATATACAGCGGGTCCAAGCTCTACTACCTCGGGATTTTCACCCAAGATTATATGTTTTGCAGGTGGTTGATCCATACAATGGCACACAATAATAATTTTTTACAAAATATTTTATTTACGGGTAAAGCAAAATGTTTTCGAGATGCTATTACGAACTTTCACAATGACCAATTTTGGACCGACAGAAATCCCACGTTATTAGAGAAAGTCATTTTCAGCAACAATTTTCGATGAACGTTTAGGCAGGAGTGATGAATGATACAGCGACTTTTTACGAAGTCATTTACCCATTATGTCAGAAAAAGTGCCGGTACTTGTAAGAGGCAACATGTGGTGTATGCACGGCGGGACTCCACAGTTCATTTTACTGTTCTTGCTCGTCAGCATCTCGACATCACCTACCCTAATCGCTGGATTGGACGTGCAGGACCTCAAAATTGACCAGCTCGCAGTCCCGATATGAATCTCCTACATTTCTATTTATGGGGTCATATGAAAATTCCTGTACTAGATGTGAATGACTTGAGGAATCGAATCATTGACAATTACAATGTCATAAGGAATACACCAGGTAGTTTTGAACGTGTCAGACAATCAATGACAAATCGATTGTAGTCGTCCATTTTATCAGAAGGTGGACATTTTGCTCATTTACTCTAAGGTCGAAATTGTTTATTATTTACTTTTGGTTTTTACTTTATGTTGTCCATGGATAGTTTTTAGAAGTGATTTTTTCTCTCGAAAAGGAAGCTATATATGAAGTTTCGTACCAACCGTAATTAGGAAACACCCTGTGAAAAGTTCTCCATTACAATTTTCATATTTTTCAGATTGTGGAAGGTAACAATACTGCCAAAGAAGGTCGATAAAAACTGATTTTCCTTCACAAAAATTACTTTCGTTCATGAGGAATATTCTTCAAAAAAACAATTCAATTGAAGCACATGTTCAATGATAATATTTACTAAAAAGTGAATATTAAATTCATCAAATTTCAACAAACCTGTATGGTTTTTACGAAACTTTCTACATAATTTTTCCATGAACTGAATTTCAGGACTAAAATATTTTTAATACCCCATTAATGGCACCCACAAGAATAAGAAACAGTAAATGAGTCAAAAGTAACTGTTAATATTAGTTTATTTCACACCAAAACATAATTTATAAAATAAAATCACAGAATTTGCATGCAATATCAATAAATTTCTATATACACCAAAATAAACCAATGGTAGTGTAAATGAAAATATGAATAGGCATTAGTCGATGGGGCGAATGGCTGTTATTAAAGTTTGCTATTTCTGCGATGACTAGATGTACTCAAAGTGAATCGGTCTAATTTAGAATCCCTAAAACAAAAGTGACTCAGTAGAAAACTCATTAAAACATATATCATGTAATAGTTAAATCCTAATATAATAGGATCATCAAATTGGATTGTTTGTACGGTAAAAAAGTGGAAAATTGAAAGGGCCTCAATATAGAGATCAGCTTTTGTTCCAAAAATAAATGGGGATAACCAAAAACAATAACTTCTCTCATTTGTGTATAGTCTATCCATTCCCAATTGGAACGGCAATAAAAATAAGAGCACTACGAGGGGTGTTCATAATAACTGCCCGGCAAATGGGAAATGTGTATACTACCAGTGCTTTTATGTTCAAAGCGTCCCTGGTACAGTCAT
>WOGR01007191.1:0-12551 GCA_015342045.1 Leptinotarsa lineolata
TGGACTAATAACTTGTCCTGAATTACTTGAATCTGTCAACATTCATGTTCCGAACAGGAATCTTAGACACAGCCATTTATTTCATATACCCTTCCATTATACAAATTATGGCAAGCATACACCCTTGGAAAGAACCTTAAAGTTAGTAGATGACAAAAACATCAGTATTTTTGGTGTCTCTTATGGTCGTTTAAAACAATCATTGAATAATTTGAACTGGTAATTGTTTACATAAGGTTGTGTGCTACAGAAACATTCCGTAGCGTATTAGTTTATATTTTACATTTTTATATTGTTACTTTGCTTCTGTGAAATCTTTACACTGTAATGGGGTTCATCCCGTAGAAATCAATCAATAAATAAATATATAAATAAAATCCCTAGACCCTATTTGAATTCAGTAACGACTCCTTCAAAGTTTTGGAGAATAAAATTCAGTAAGACGTTCCTTTTACTGATTTTCGTAAAGCTTTTGATCAGGTTCATCATGATGTTCTGATGGCAAAGCTTAGTAAATATGGTATTTTGGAACTAACGAAAAACTATCTTCAAAATCGGTTTTTCATTGTCAAACATAATGGAAAAATTTCAGATAAATCTCCAGCTAGGTCAGGTGTACCACAAGGATCGAATCTAGGTCCATATCTGTTCATAACTTTCATCAATGATTTACCGTCAACTCTGAAATATTCAGATTGTTTTTTTTTTTGCTGATGATTTGAAACTCTTCAAATCAGTCCAAACAGTTCGAGACTGTACATATCTAAAGGATATAAAAAGCATCTTAGATTGGAGTTTGGAGAACAAATTACACTTCAATCTCAATAAATGTTCAGTCATCTCAATAACTCGCATAAAGGAGCCAATCATATTCAGTTATGAGACTGATGGTGTGGTTTTCGAAAGAAAAACTGAAACCAAAGATCTTGGGTTTAGATATAATGCACAATTTTCATTTGTTAATCACATATGAGATATTGTGAAATCTGGTAGTCGGATGTTGGGTTTTGTAACCAGAAAAACTTCTTCATTCTCTTATATAGATATTATTAAATATTATTTCTCGATTGTGAGACCAAAATTGGAGTTTGCTTCCATTATTTGGTTTGCAGAATACCAAACCTGTATGAAAGAACTAGAGAAAATTCAGAACGAATTCTTGAGGGATTTATTTTTTAAGCGATAGCACAAGTGGCCAAATTATAACTCAATAAGATCTATGGATCTACATGAATTTAAAATATAATCTTTAGAACGACGTCAATTGTCTTCAATAATATCCATGTACAAACTCTTGGATAACAACAATGATTCCTCACAAATTCTCAATTTGTTACCATTTCAAGTATTTTCACATAGCCCCCGACTTTCGCTCATGTTCAATATTCCAATCATAAGTGCCGCCACAAAAGCACCACTAATATATTTACTCAAGTTAGTTAATCATTTGAATATACTAATAGATCTTGACTGAACTGGACTGGACAGTATTCCGCAAAAAAATTAAGAGCATATGTTAGATTGGCCTATTTAAGAACTATTTTCCTCTACAGTTCTGGTAATTATTTTACTATTATTACGCATTCATAAGTATTTCAAGGATTATATGAACTTTCATTTTTTTATTCATGTAATTAGGCTCTAAGAGCATATTTGGTGTTTGATGGATATAATAATATTTTTCAAAAAAATAATAGCAATACATTCCAGTACACTGAAATATTTTTTACAAAATAATGTTTATACCTTCTCAACAAAATATTTCGTCGTTCATTACAACTCCAGTAATTGATATTTCCAAAGTCTGAATTTTGAAGAAACAAATAAATATGTGGCTTTTGTGCTTTCCTGCTAATGCAATAATTTTCTGCACCATATTTTCAAAATTGCTATAAATTCTAATGCACTACTTCTTTATGGTGAATTAAAATTTATTTATGCACTTTTCCTAGTTTCCCCATCATGTTGCCTCTTCAAAACTACTAAGAGAAACGACAAGTGGAAAAATATGGGATCTACTTAATTTCAGATCCTGACCAATTTGCATAAATAAATCCATCACTGAACAATAAAAAACAAACATGTCATACATAAGTCTACATGATAAATTTCACACGGATTACGAAAATGTAAACAACAATCAAAAAAACACATGCCATCCCGAAACACCCTCCACGAGAGGGCAAGTAGAGCTTCTGTAACTATTTTTAGGTGGTTGCAAGGGGGATGGATAACACGTGCGAAATTCAATTGTACGAGGGTGTCATTACATGATAGAAAGCCCTCGACAAATTGACACCGAAATCATTAAGTGAGGAGTAATCGAATTTGAAATAGATCGAAATGCGTAAAGGACGTGTTGTAGACGTGTTTTATACTAGGTTAGAGTGTTAACTCATCCATATGATACCTTATGGGTGCCCTTCTGACGTTCACAGCTTGTAACAAAAAACCTCTGAGCTAATTATACACACAGTGAGAAATATATTTAATAGCTGCTATTGAAATTATTAAAATTTCGATAGTAATAATTACAAAGTGCATCTACATCTGTGACAGGAGCACATTTACTTGTCATAAATATAATCGTGTTTATCCACTAAGAAAAAAAAGTACAAAATATTGTATATGATTGAGGTGATGTAAATAGATAAAGTAACACCAAATAATATATGTATAATAAACAATAACAAGAAACAAGAGAATACATTCAGCAAATAAACATTTAAAAGCCACAGAAATAGCAAAAGCTGTTTGTACGTGGCGAAACACAATTTGTGGGACATGACATTCAATTCTCCTTTCATTGCTTTTTATATCTTTTATGCTAACTATCTGTCTACGTTCTGTGATATATGACTTCAATAATTTGATTGTGTTTCCTCTTATACTAATATTATCCAGAGTGTTTGACAGAATTCCGTGATCAAAGGTATCGAACGCCTTTCATCTAGTGTTTTGTAGATACGTTCTGTTAATTGTGTGAGTGCGCTTTGGATAGATTTTCTTTCTCGGAATCCAAATTGTGATTCGGATAAAGTGTGATACTTTCTGATGGAGGAATCTAACCTAATTTTTATAAATTTTTCTAGTATCATTCCAATATTCGTTATTAGGGATACAGGCCTGTAATTTGTTACTTCATTTCTAGATCCTCCTTTTTATGAATGAGGGTAACTATGGAAAGTTTCAAAAATAGCTCAGTTTTAATAAGACTGGACTTATCGTTAATAAACTATGTATATGGCATAGATGAAGTACCTACTACCCTAAGATTATATTCTATAATTGTTACAATCTATATATCTTCCATTCCTCGGTTTCAAAATATGAAAATCAATTTTATATACATGTTAGATAGTCCTAAGCACAACTTACATGATGCATTAAATATTGATCAATATTCATAACGCATAAATGAAAGTGAGTTTTTATTTTGAAATTGAAACCTAATAAATCGAAAGATACACGTAGACTGTTCAAAAAAATAAGGCGAATGTTCAAATTTCGCGGGCTACGTACATTTGATTAGCGATTTTTTTATTTTTTTTATGTTGGTACATTCGTCTCGAATATATGTTCACAGTTTCAGCTTTCTAGCATGTTTCATTTGTTAGTGAGAAGCATAAAAGTTGAAAGAGTTCTACGTGTTCTGCGATTTCATGTTAAATCAAATTTTGTGTGAAAAATGGAATTAAAAGCTCAAAAACACTTGAAATGATGACAGTGGATTATTGTGATTGTACCCTGGGGCAGAAAAATGTTCACAAATAGTACGAGCTTTCCACATAAGTTCGAGAAGATGTGGATTAAGACGCTTACCCTGAACGCTCCAGCACATCAACAATCTATGAAAATTTCGAGAAAGTGAATAAAATTGTTATGGAGAATCGTCGAATCACTATTAGAAAAGTTGCCGAGGATGTCGGCATATCAGTTGGCTCATGCCATGCATATTTGCTTAAAAGAGTCATATCTGGTGACTTAGGGCCGGTTTATCAATACGTAGTTAAATGCTTCTGTTACCTACCTCAAAGCTAAGCTTAGCTAATAGTCAATGTTTCAGTTACTACTCAAATCTTTTATCATACCCTGACGGATGCTAATGTTTAATAACTGTTAGTTGACTAAGTTTGACATGAGTGACATTTTCAGGGGCTTGTTTCTATTGTATCTATTTTAGATATCAAGTATTATTTCCCTTGCTCACAAAATAAATGGAACAACTCCTTTGCAGATTTAAATTTCTCCTAACAAAAATTTCATTAAGTTATTCCTACAGGTCTCGATATGATAGTGAAAATATATTTGCCAGAGTAATATTTATTCTTTTATATAACATGAAATTATTTATCTAATAATTATACGCAAAATTCCTACTTTTCATTTTATTGGCCTAAAATTACTTTAATGTAAATGATAAACCTGCCAACTGCAAGTTTCAGTGCCACATGTTGCCTCAAGAAAATCCACATATAGTATTGTGAGTGAGAGTTGACATTGACAGTTATGACATATTCATGGTTCACAACAGAGAAACAAAAACGAACCACCAAAGATTAGATTGGTACCACTTTATCCTCAATACACCATTGCACGTGCGCTGTTACCATCATGGGATCTAGCCCGTTTTTGTCGAATCTAACCCGTTTTAACATTGTTGTCTAACCCAGAAAAAATATCTGGAGTGGCAACACTGCATGGTGGCTATCTACGTGAACATGTACCATTCAATTATTATAGAATTTAATTAAGAAACTTTCAAGCCCAAGCGTGTACTTTGCAAACTCCTATAAATTTCAAAATGTAGGCTAGACGGCACTGGATTGATGAGTGAGAGCGCAAAGTTACACTCGAATATTGTTACGAATTATTTCACTTGTTTCTCTTTTCATTGGCTTTGTCATCGTCACAAGTATTGCGGCATTTGAATGATTTCCATCATTCGAATGATCCCTTTCAAGTTTTGGAGATATCTCGACATATTGCAATAATCGAATGACCGATTATTTTCAATTCGAATTATCCTATCACTGATATATGTAATACATATCATATTTTATTTGCATTTGTTTCAGAAATGAATGCTTGGGATAATTTATTTCAACTTTTATAATAGTCTTTAGAAATTATAGAAAGTTTTCATGAAAAGTAAAGAAGTCTGCCTCAGGAATTAAAAGAAGCACACATTGAATTTTGCTCCAGCTCTCAAAACGAGAGTCTTCCTTCTTGGTCCCAACGTTGCCATAAAAAAGTGTATTTTATTGGATAAGGAGAGACGAATGAAAGTCATGAATTATTACGATCCTGTTTCAACTCACAAAATTAAAATTATCATCAGTATCATCGTACTGTTCATATATTATCATGACGGAGCAATTGGACTTCTCGCAGCTTACTGTTTCTCATTTATTATTAGATGAAGAGAAAACGAAAAAGTCGATGGTGACAATTTTATCGTTGAATATCTATCACACGATAAAAGGTTGGAGTTGGCACACAGTCTCTATGAAACCTGTACCAAGAGGTAGCGCAGAGGCTAATTTTGCCGCCCTTTCACTAACCGAAAAGAGGGAACTATCTATAATAATCAAAAAGTTCTTCGAAAAAAATGTATTGAACATTACAATCCTAGAAGAGATTCCATTTCTTGAAAGTTGGGAAAGAGATTTAATAAATAGATAAGTAGAAAAATTTGAATTTTGAAATATATATGTTTGTTAGTCAATCTGTGCACATGCGTTATTTTGCATTTTGTGTCAAGTACTTTTAATTTTTCATTAAAATTTGATCTGGAATGCTTTATTGTTCGCAGTATGTTTAGAAATCGTTGAATAGGGGAAGACTGGTTCCAAGGAAAAACCGGTTAGATTTGGAACATGGTTTTCTTGAAACTGGTAAACCAAACGTCAAAATACTGACCGACGATTTTGTTGTGATGAAAGTACAATTGACAGATGGCGAGTTTTTGGATTTAGAATGTTCGAAATTTTAACCAAATGGTTTTTGTAATTGGATAGTAAAAATTATGTTATATTTTACATACCTTAATGACTAGAATCTTATGATTTTCATAGTATTTGATCAAGACCATTTCCAAAAAAAAATTCCTCGACTCTGGTACTTTTCAATATTGAACAGTTCCAGTTATCTGTTAATGTCCTATGTGGGTAATGAAAACAACAGGTTTATTTGGATAATTACCAAGACATATAAAAACCTAGTAAATCTAACGTAAACCGAGTAAAAACTTTGAAACTAACAATATTTAAAAGACGAATTGATTGTGTTTACTGTTTTCGTCCCATTCAGCTGAAGGTCTGTTGATCATGTGCTTTCTTCGACACATTTGAAAAATATAATACATGGAAAACACCAACTCATAATGAATTCCCCGAGCTTCCTTTTTATATCAAAATGTGCATCTATCCTTAGATAATACAAAACTGAACTCAACTCATAATCTCAAGAAACGACAATGGTCATCATCCTTTTCTACAATCAATCGTGAATACATTTATTTATTCTATGACACAGTCAGTGTTGTTATTTGGGACACAATTGTGCCAAAATTCAAATATTCTCATTTGCCTTGTGTTGTTTTGTGAACCTCTCCAATGTTTCCAAATCCAAATATTCAAAATATTCTTTGATTATCTGAATAAATATTAATCTATACTGTACATTGGTTTTATGCTTTATTTCATATAATTTCGAAAAACTCACTTCAGTTTCGCTGGACAAGTAAGTGGTGAAATGAAATACTGCTTGATTGAATTAATATTCAATTAATTTCATAGCTTCCTTGTACGGACTCAAAAAAAAGAGGATGAAGTTCCACATATACATCGAAATCATCATCAATTCCTGAACCTTAACTGAAACTTCTATACTCCAAAAATTGCTCAAGTAGTGTCTACTGTGAGTCCGATTGGATCAATTTCTACGCGCAAAGGTTTTGTCACAAATGAGAAGAAGAAAATGACGTGGCACTTCCGGTAACTTTTTTTACTTTAGTTTGGCACCACTGAAAAATATTAAATAACAAGGCTCCTAACAGTACGCAAGACAGTAGTTAGTCTTTAGCTTCGTATAGTGACGTTTGTGATTGTGTTTCAGTTTATCTCTGTCTTTACTATTCGTACTGCAGTTTTCAACGTGTGATCATCGGACTGAGGAACAGGTATGCTACTGACCATTATGGGATATTTCCTTCTCTCTAACCTTTTCCCTTTGAATATCGGTTTGTTAAATCAGATACATGCAATAGGTACCTGATTGTATATTTAAGGACTTATTTTGACAACATGTATCAGTTTACTTTTCTTTATCCTATATTCAATATGAATTTCTATAAAATAAATAGCTCATCAATAGAACACAGTATATCTAACTCTACTGTGACGTAACCAAATAAAATTATAAAAAAGGGAAAAGGTTTTCCTATCCTTGGAAAAATTATATTCTATAAACTTGCATGTACCCTATAGAGAGATATATATCCCTCTGGACTATACGGCCGTTGCTTGCTGCCAGCGTTCCCAACTTAGGGGTTTCCCCCCAAATTTAGGGGAAAAAAGTAGGATGGATAGGGGTGTTTTAATTCTATGGTTTTCCGGAGATTTTTATAACTTAAATTTTTTATTATTCGATTCATGCTGTAACGGAATGGTGAATCCTTCAAAATATTTCGACCGACTTCAAGAATCTTCAAATGATTCAATGTTAACATGTATGACTCTATAAAGTCACAATCTGAAGGAAAGGATTCTTTACTTGAAGTTTCAGATGATTTATAACTTGAGAATATTAAAAAATTTTGCTGAATGATATTATTTATTGATTGTTCTGAATTTATTTGTCTAACAATATTCTATCATTTATTAATTATTTTTAATGTATTATTTATGTGAAAATATCCATTAAATAGATATTTCATATATAATTTAAAAAAGTAGGGCGATTTCCTAGTAATTGTGTGGATTTTGGGAGTTTTTGATTGGGACTTTGGGAAGGCACATTTCTGAGATTTGGGAACACTGTTTATGAGCGGCGCATTTGGCCAGTATCACAGCCGCAGAAAGTAAACAATTCTGTGTCACACGTGGTAGCTTATATTTTTATTTTAGTTCTCTGTGACATAGTTTAGTGAAGCATAAAGATAACCTCTTGGTTGATGTTTTATTTATTGAATATTACGGTTTACAGTAGGGTTGAAACTGAAATTATATGTGATTACAGAAAAGCTTCATCAATCAACATAAATGGAGGACAAAACCACTTCCCCTCTAACAGAGGACCAGTTATTTTGTGACGCTGAATATGGGGTAGAAACAGAGGAAAATGTAGTGGAGGAAATTAATAAACTGAGTTTGGAAGATGAAGGTGACTACTCGGATGATTATGTAGACTATGATAAGTACTATGACAATGATAAATATTCAAATCGAACTCATTACAATCGCCAACAGTCTTCGAACAAAGTCAGCAACTACCAGACTAGTGACAATTTATTTCATAAATATACAAACAAAATCA
Source organism: Leptinotarsa lineolata (assembly GCA_015342045.1). NCBI lineage: Eukaryota > Metazoa > Arthropoda > Insecta > Coleoptera > Chrysomelidae > Leptinotarsa > Leptinotarsa lineolata. Next base: position 8,539 of record WOGR01007191.1, read on the forward strand.
ATTTGGAAAAGTATGAAGTAACAAACCTTCCGAGCCATACTACAAATTTGTTGTTTGAAAACCAAAAACGCATGGAAAGTGATAGGAATCGTAGAAAGGACAAACATGATAGAGCCACAGTAGAACAAGTCATGGATCCACGAACTAGGATGATTTTATTCAAACTTCTAAACAAAAATATCATATCGGAAGTAAACGGATGTATTTCAACAGGCAAGGAAGCAAATGTTTATTATGCCTCGTCAAAAAGTGGTGAAGACTATGCAATAAAAATCTATAAAACGTCCATTCTGTTATTCAAGGATAGGGATAAATATGTAAGTGGTGAGTTCAGATTTAGACATGGTTACTGTAAAAGTAATCCAAGAAAAATGGTTAGTACTTGGGCTGAAAAAGAGATGAGAAACCTAGCTCGTATGCACTCTAATGGTTTGAATGTACCTCGGCCTGTTTTACTCAAGTCTCATGTCCTCCTGATGACTTTTATTGGAAAAGAAGGTAAGATTTGAATTAGATGCAATGAACCATATCTGATAAGGAGTTCATTTGGAACACATTTATTTTTCTTAAGGCTAGTAAGTATTTTTTGACTAAGCACTCAACATCTTTATCATGCCATAGAATGATATTGCCCTACACAGAGCAGCCAGTGCAGAGAAAAAAAAGTTCTCCAAATGAAATCCTTATCTTATATATGATTGACCACTCATAACATTTTATGAAAAATGAGAAATAAAACTTTGTTTTTATTATCACTTGTATTTGTAACTAATGTTACTGCAGTTTCCTTATATAAGGACATTTTCAAATGAATACACAATGCTCCTAGTTTCTTCTGTTGTAGTTTGTTCAAAATCACTACTCCATCTATAGTATGAATGATGGTGAGATTAATTTTCTTTTTTTATTCAGTATAGTATTTGGTAATTTTGACAACAAACTTGGTTACAAATACAATTTTGCAACAAAAAAAAACACCCCCACAGTTATTCCACTCACCAAATTTAATTTCAAGGTTGGCCAGCCCCAAAATTGAAAGATGTTGAGCTAAGTTTGTCAAAAGCCAGGGAAGTTTATAGGGAAACCGTTGTCCTGATGTGGCAGATGTATAACAAATGTAAATTGGTTCACTCCGATCTTTCTGAATTCAATATGCTCTACTACAATGGGCAAATTTACATAATAGATGTTTCACAATCTGTTGAACATGACCATCCCCGTGCTCTTGAGTTTCTGAGGAAGGATTGCAACAATATTACAGACTTCTTTAGGAAAAAAAATGTCGTTACCATGGGCATTAAAGATTTGTTTGACTTCATTACCGATCCCAGTATCACAGAAAGTAATATGGAGGAATGTCTAGATGCCTTCGCAGAGAAAGCTGCTGGAAACACAGAAACAACCTCTTCAGAACAGGTAATAATATATAATTATTGGTTGAGAGTTTTCAATGTGACTAGTTACAAAATAAGGGCCATAAATTCTAGGACCTATCTAGCTGATTTCCGGGTTGAACCGCGTCTGGTGTTTTCAATTGTTTTGGCTTCGACTTTGAAGATTTTCTAGAAATTACTACACTGAGGTCTCAGTCGACCTATTCCTCAGCTAGTCAGGCTTCAAGGGTTTTGTGACTTGACGCCGGGGTCTCAATATGTCTACTCAAAAGGTCTCGTCAATGGTCAAGCTGTACATCTCACAACACTGCACACCTCGCTTCTGCATGTCACACCCCTGATTCCACTACCAATAAATACTAGACCAGAGCCTGTGGACCCAGTAGGCGCGACTCAACCCAGATTTCAGATTATCAGATTTTTGACTGTGGAAACTTTTCTGAAAACACACACATATAACAAAAAATTGCAATGGAAGTTTATGTATGATATGTGAAATCTTTGCCCAACTGATTTCTTCTCTCAAATTCCTGTTTCTTGATAATTATTTTCATTGATTCACAGCATGAATGAATCAACTGGCTCTAGCTCTATATCTTTCCGATAGAAGTCAGTTTATCCGAATTTTTTTCAAAGAAGTTGACATATCTATCAATAAGCACTGCTCCGATGCCTCGCAAATGAAGCTGGGAGTGCCACAGGGTAGTGTTCTGGCCCCAATACTATTTTCTTTATTCATAGCTGACATAGTGGAATTTTTACCTGAGTATAACATCACGCTGTATGCTGATGACTTGTCTTTTCTTGTCTCTCAGGATTGCAGTGAAATGAATGAACAAACTTGTAACCACCTTCTTGGTAAACTGGTTTCCAGCTAATCAACTACATCTCAATATAGAAAAAACTGAGTAATCTTTCACACCAGACAAAGAATAATAAACAATCTACTCTCAATTAAACTAAACAACAACAACAAAGTTCTTGGGAATAACCCTGGAGGACGATCTCAGCTGCAATGAGCATATTACAGCAGCTATAAAAAAATTAAATACAAAAATATATCAAATTCCATATATGCAGAATATGGTTGATATCGGCAGTTTGAGAAATTTCTACTTTGCTGGAATCTCCAGTCTATCCTACGTTATGCCATTTTACTATGGGGAAACTCCCCGGCTGCACAGCACCTATTACTTATTCAGAAAAAAGCTGTAAGAACTATGCAAAATGTTATCACCCAGGAATTCAAGCAAACCATTGTTTGCCGAGTTGAGTATTCTTCCTCTGGCCTGTCTGTACGTCATGGAAATTGCTTGCTAAATTCATAAAATAAAAAACACTCTTCCCAGGCATTCGGACATGCATGTCTACGAAATCAGCTAATCCATCCAAATCATAAAACATCAAATGGACCACTCTCAACAGGTGTATGAGTCTGCAATCAATTATCCACAGGCATCAAAATTCAGTCTGCACATTTCAAGTTTCGAAACTCCATAAAAAGCTTCCTGCAAGAAAATTTATTTTATAACATTGATGAATTTTTTATGTAACTTTTTAGTCAAATATTTTATATTGCTGTTTTTATTTGTTGTTTTGTAGTCACCTACATAGTCTTTATTATATTTATATACATGTACTCAGACATTATATCCTGACATGTTCTATACCCTAATGGTTCCTTTGAATGAATAAACTGAATTTGAATTCAATATGAGGTCAGGTGAGGTCTGTTACCATAAGCCCTTGATATCTTTGAGTTCTGAAATATTTGATGATAATTGAATTTTAGAATAGTGCCACATCTATCTGTGCGTGCTACTTTCAACACAGTTTCATATTGGCAAATAATAACAACAAATATAATAATAAAATCCTGTCTTTTTCAGGTTGACGAAAAAGTATTTTTACAAGCTTATATTCCACAACGACTGACAGAGGTAATAGATTTTGAGCGAGACATCAATGAAGCGAAATCAGGTCAATCAGAAAATTTGGTATACAAAACTCTCGTAGGTCTGAAATCTGATCTGAGTGGTACTGTTCAAAAGCCAGAAATATTAAATGGAAATGAAGAAAATCATAAAGATCAGACCGAGGATGAAACTAAATCTGAATCAAGTACCATGATCGAACAGCCTGAAACACTAGAAGAAAATAATGAAACAGAGTCTGAAGAGGAGAGCGAGAAGAGCAAGTTTAGGAATTCAGCAAGGCCTGAAAATGAGACCAATGAAGAAAAAAAAGCAAGGAAGAAGGCTGTGAAAGAAGCGCAAGCAGAAAAAAGGAAAGCTAAGGTCAAGAAACACGTTAAGAAAAGGATAGAATTTCTGAAAAATCAACCTAAGTGATGTAAATTGTTAATTTTCTATGAAATGTTCCATCTAAGTATCTACGGCAGCACTTAATTGATTTTCGTTATTCGTAGTATTCACTTATAAATTATGTCGGCTTATATATCGTAATTTTATTGCTGAAAGTAAAACTAACTTATAGATAATAATAATAATAATGTTTATTCACAGAAAACAAAATTTTTACATAATAAAGTACAAATGTGAATAAACAGCGGCAATGCTTGTATGTGTTATAGCCATGCCGAAGCTGATAATGATAAAA
>WOGR01007192.1:0-12551 GCA_015342045.1 Leptinotarsa lineolata
CGTTTACGTATATTAACTTACTTTTTCCTTACTCACGCACAAGCAACCCCTTGCTTCTGTGAGCATATATGTTTATTATTCTATATTTATTGATTGTAATAATTTTTCTATTTGAAATGAACATTACATAGAAATCAGTAAAGGAATAAAATGTCCTTGTAGGAGACACCCTACAGAAACATCTCCTTTTCATTATGATTGCATTAACTTTTGAACAGTGTGAAAATAGCTCAGGAAATGTTTCAACTATTCATATATATATTTCTCACGGATTCAATGCAAAAAAAGTATAATCTTGAACTAGCATTTCTTCAAAAGATAGGAAAATCTATTTTTTATCTCTCAGTTGAAATAGAATTGAAACTGATATTCAACTGAGGATATCTTGAAAAATGAAAGAGTTTCCAACCAAAAATTCATTTCAGTTATCAATGAGTAAAATACGAAATGGAATGTATTCAACTCCTCATCGTAGTATTTTGGATACTTCAAAAGAGGATATCTATTTCCAAGTTTTTTTATTCTAACGTTTGACATACTCCACCATAATGTCAATGTAATTATAAGTATCACAAGTGAGTATTCTTTCACGATTTGGCATTTCTGTTACTCACATTTAATGTTACTCTTCCTGAATTTTTTTTCGAAAGTACTCTTCTTCAATATTAATGGAATATAATTGGACAAAATCACTCAAGCATTTGACTGGCAACTTTAATTCTAAATTATTACGTTCGCCTTCTCGGATCAAAATACAAATATTTTGGCATTTTCAACTACCACCTAATTCAATCTGATTATTATATTAGTATGTGTGTGTTTTCAGGAAAGTTTCCGCAATCTGCCTACTACCAAGTGTAACGTTTCTGTGGATGATAAAATTATCAGTTCCATTACGTATGTTTGGAGTACAAAGTGAATGAGAATTTTGTGTAATTCAACGATTATATATTTGAAAGCAGTTTTGAATGGTTATTTTTTTAGTTGCCTTTTGCCTCTGAAAAAACAGGATTCTCCAGTATATAATTTCTATACCGAAGTTAGTTTGCATATTTCATGTGTTTTCCAGAGGCAATTGGTTCCAATATATGATTTTAGGGTGTATACTACTTTGACCAACACTCTAACAATTCCTCTAGTCCGATGCTACGTCTTCAGTAGAAATGTAACAACGATTTGTAGCTTTCCCTGCATTAGTAATTAGCCCATAATTGGCTGCAATGATGTTGAAAACTCTGAAACTGTTATAAAAAAAAGGATATTTGCGTGTCTCGCGCATTGGTCCAGAGACGACAAGCGAAAATTTGAAGCAGTTTTTGAGAAAAACAGCACCAGAAATATCGTTTCATTGCAAGGATTGAAACAGAACTGAGTATTCTTCAATTTATAGGGTCAGTTTCTCACTTGACAATTTGGAAAAAGCCTATGATCATACTATCTGGCCAAAAGGAATAGCTATTCGTAGATTCAACCTCAAGAAAAATTTTAGAAAAATAATCAACCACGAGCATTATCCCTAGATACGAGTTGTACCATTGATTTAAACTCCGAAGACGTGGCGACTATGATCCATATTGATATTCAGTATTTATTCAACAAACTTCAACAGCTGGGAATATTTTTATTGGAGAATAAGTTTCAGGTACTTTGTTCATCAGAGCACTGGCAACCAAAACCTGATATGAAATCTCTTTACCTACCTGGGTTTTCCCTCGCTTCTTGTTTCTGCAGGAGAGAAACCAGGCACGGTGGTGTAGCTTTATTTTTGAGAGTAGAATTGAACTTTAAAGTACTAAATATAGATAATTATAACAATGAAACTGATTTTGAATTTTGTGTAGTTGAATTACTAAACAAAAATTCATTATTTATCATCACACAGTACAGGCCACCTCTTGGAACTAGAGACATATTTTTCTCTAACCTAGATCATCTGTTACATGACTTGTCATCCAATGACAAAAAAGTCTTTATTTTGGGTGACTTCAACATTGATTCCAAAAATAAACCCAAAGACTTACAAGAGTTACGTAGTCTTTTGAATTTGTTTGGGATGGAAATAACCGTAAGTGAACCTACTAGGATCACATCTCACTCCTGTACCTGTGTTGACAATGTTCTTACAAATATAGATATAGAATTATATGAATCAACTGTCACTGAACCCTATTTGTCGGATCATTTGGGTCAATATTTCGTGTACTACAGGGCACAATAAGAAATTTCTCGTATTGCATATTAGAGATGTGTAAACACAACGAGGAACCACAAAACTGAGAAAAAAATCATGCAAACTTCAATTGGAATATTTTCTATAAGAACTGTGATGTCAATTACTTGGCAACTCTGCTCATTGATGTCTACTCAAAAAAAAGGTAATGAATTCTTTCCAATTAAAAAAGGGTCGGAAATAATAAAATCTCCAGTAACTTGTCCCTCTACGAAACCCTTCATAGCTTGGAAGGAGAATGGTTGAGAAATGGTTCTGATGCAGATTCTGTGGAACTTGTTCTTCCTTGCAAATCAGCAGATAGTTGTCCTGAAAATCTTGTGACGAAAATTGGTTTAGATAATTTAGGAAACACTTGCTACATGAATAGCATTTCACAAGTGTTGTTCATGACGGAGAATTTTAAAAACGACGTTTTAACGATGAACGAGAACGAGAACATTTCTTCTTATTCACCAAGCTCAAACACCTGTTCATGCAGCTGCAGTTTCGTAAAATGTATCATCTTTCCCACCAACTGATTTCCTAGAGTCCTTGAAGTCTACTAAATACTCCTCAGGACAACAAGAGGATTGTTCCGAATTCTTGGGGTTCTTGTTGAATACTCTTCGTGAAGAGAAAAAAAGTAGGTTCAATACTCCTGACCGCTCTGGATTGAATGATTCCGTACAGTCTATCTCGTCTTGTGTTCGTAGATCTTTTGTTGGAAAAATCCTCACTAATTTAGTTTGAGGTACATGTTCAAGAGTTAGCAAAAACGTATGTGACTTTCTGGAACTTCAACTAGTGTTTCCTACTATGACTGATAACCAGTCCGGGCAAAGCTTGTTGTTAAATCATCTGAACATAAAACTTTTAACGGGTGATGTTCAACTGTATTGCCAAATTTGCGCAAAACTAACTGACTATGAGACAAGTATAGCTGAGGCACCAGTCAATCTAATAATAACACTGATAATCTTTCAACATAACTCAACCTCACACAGAAGCACAAAAATCTTAGGAAGGTTAGACATAGATTCACACTTCAATCTAGCAGACCACTATTATAATCTTCATGCAGTCAGTATTCACTGTGGGTCTGGCGTTGAGTCTGGTCATTATCACGCTTTGGTCAAGGATGAAATGGACTGGCTTGAGTTTGACGATAGTCGTGTCAAAAAATTTTCTGGTGGTATCTTGAATTCATTGGAGCCTCTGGAGACACCCTACATTTTGTTTTATGAAAGAGAGGACGTTGGCAGATCAAGATCTTCAAATAATGTGGTGCTGCAGGTTTTTCCGGATTTTCCTGCAGCTGCAGGAAAAGCAAATGCGCCACTGGAATAAATCAAGTCGCCCCGGAACGCCAATTAGTTTTTCTTCTGATGATTCATAATTTGTATCACTTTTTAAAAATGTATTAAATACTTCCGATTTCAAAAAAATCCGATATCAAACTCATAATGCAATACTACTTATTCGAAATTATTATTTTTCGTTAACTCCAAATAAATTTCTAGGTGATTATATGGTTATTTGCAGGAAAAATACAATACTCGAGAGTAAATACATGAGAGTTCGTTCAAGGAATTTTTTTTTGAGAAATACCTTTCTGTCTTCCTATTTATTCATGATTATATAGTACCTAAATGTGCGATATTTTCGAAAAAAGGAAGAAAGTAATCACATTCGAAAACATTCCACAAAGATGTGCAGATCACGTTCCATTCAGATACAAACTTGAAAAACTCGTCCTTCCGAAATTATTACTTTCAAACATATGAACATTCAATTACACAGAAAACACTACACAACGTGAAATATGAAATAGTATTACTGTAAAGTCTCACCTAGAAGAAACACTAACCTATCCTTTTGATGTGAACATATTTATCTTCATCTCTTCCTTAGCACTTCTTTCGATAACTTTAAAAAACGAAGCGATGTTTTTTTTCATGAAATTACGGGACTTTTTCTCTAGTTTGTATCTGAACTTCTGAGCATGATTTACACGCATGCAGTTAATTACTTTCTTCTTGTCTTTGAAAGCTTCCCACATTCTTTTGTATGATAACGGAAAAGTACAATGCCAAAACGTCTATTCCTACACTGGAATCTCTCCTAAAAAATCATTCTAATCATTGCAATTAAATAAAAAGATTGCTTCACATTTTTTATATTTCTGTGAATAAAAAAAATTCCTTGATTGGTGTACAACTAGATTCATTTGATATTCAAATCATCTTGCCGTCCCTGTGCAATTGGCGGCACTTAATCTGTCTGATTCTGAGTTATCGGTGTTTAGGAGAATATGAGGATTGCATATAAAAAGGATTCAGATCTTCGAGATCATCAAACGCAGTCCGTTCGTTTGTGAAATATATCGTTCAATATTGTTCAAAATGTACAAACCGGTAAGTGAATAATTCAAATGATGATTGCACAGTTCTTCCTACAGTTTACACAGTTCTTCGGAATAAAAAAGTGTTATACGGGTTGAGCAAAACTTAGATATTTCTTAGTTATCAAACGTAATCTGGAGATATTTATTTTCCAGTGAGACTCATTACAGAATCGAAATTTCAAGAAGAAAATACAAATACTTCATTTATATATATTATTTCCTTTAGAGATAAATATTTTTTATATATACAGTAGTACTTTGAATTCATAACATCATTAAGATTTCCGACCAACCATAATTTTATTGAAACTTAAAATTCTTGACCAAATTTCGAAAATAATCCAATATATCCAGTTTTTTCTGAACGATTTCTTGGAAAAATATATATCTGAATGAAAAAGTGTTATGAGGGAAGTATCATTTTCTGTTTCATTTGGTTGAGCAAAATTTAATATTTTTTTGTTATCAGACTTGACAAAATTGTAATTCCAAGAAGAAAATACAATTACCCCTTTCAAATATTCATTCCTTTGGGAAAAACATTAGTTTTGTTTTCATATACAGTAGTACTTCGAATACCTAGCAAACAGAATATTTCCATTCTTTTATTCAAATCTCAATTTCCTGTCAAAATTTCGATAAGAATCCTCTACTTGATTTGGTGGAAAATATACACCTAATAAATGAAAAAAACTTAACGCATTTTTAGTCAAAAAGTATTCAATATAGGAAAATAGGACCTAGATAATAATTTCTTTTTGTTTAAATTAAAAAAAAATTATAAAATTTTTGTCAGGGACCCATTTTAGATAATCCCTATTATTTCATCTGATTAACATTCAGAACTCAACTATTGATTGGAATTTCGAAACGAATGGCGACACTATATTGCAGATTAATGAACCAGACATATTTATTAGTCAAAAAAGACAACTTTTGTCATGACTTGAATTTTAGTGTTTCAGCATCCAAGTAATCTGTGGAAGATTCGTTGTTTTTTAGTGACAAAATATCCTGTGTACTATTTTATCACTATGAATTATTTGCCCCAGTGAATGATGAACATATCGTTGCAAAATATACAGGCATGATCTTGAACCAAAAGTGCATGATCAATAAAAATTTCAATGATATACATATACCAGGTGATTCTCTCAGGTGGCTCATCCCTATAACTTTTTTATTATTGGAGATAGAAAAACGAAATTTGAAGGGTTGTGTATTATAGTTCAATTTATATTTTCTAACATATTTACTTGCTTTGCCGTACTTTCGGTTTGACAGAAAATGACTCCAACTTTCGATTTTCAAATGGGACATCCTATATATTTTTAAATATTTCGATCGAGAATGACATTCTAAATTCCCAAATATTTCACTTGTCAATATTTGACAAATAAATTCATTCTTTTCCTCATTTTTATTTTTCGATCTAGAATGCCATGTATCGTGTAAATCGCTTCATTCTTGATCAAGTATCATGGGAAAACTACGACTGTGAGGCTTATGACTTCACAGTCGTTTCAAGAATTATTTCATAGTCGCAAATATGCATCTTTCCAGTTAACTTGATTTTTTTAAATGGAAAGGGGGTGGCTCGTCGGCTTTTTGTGAAAATCATTTTCGTATTAATAATTTGATGCCACACACTTTTTTACTTTATTTTGATGTTCCATTGTAAACGTGATATTTAATTGTTCTTCAGAGAAAAAATTTTGCGGAGTAAGATCTGGCGATCTAGAATATGAAAAAGAAATAATAAATTTATGTAAACATATGACAACTCAAGAATGTACCTCGCAGGCCCACTGAATAGGTCCATAAGTGCCAATCCATTTTACTGGGAAGTTGTCATTCAGATGTTCTCTTACGAATTGAGAATTGTGAGGTGGCGCTCCATCTTGTTGAGAATAGATATTAACTTGGTTAGCCAGTGGCAAATCTTCAATGAAATCATTAATTTGATTTCTAAGGAACTGTAGATATTTTTCTGCAGTCAGTTATCCGTCAAAAATTATTGGCCCAAAAGTTTTCTTCCGATAATATCCATCCAGCAATTGAAACCAAATCGCTCTTGAAAATTTCCTTCTTGCATCAGATGTGAATTTGCTTAAGACCAGTACCTTTATTTATTCCTATCGAACTTAACTAAGTTGATGAATCGGGTTTCATCTGAATAAATGAACAATTTCAAATGGAAAACGTACATCTTCTCTGTATTTAGCCAAAAACCAGTTGCAATAAGTCAATCTTCGGTTGTAATTGTTATTGTGAAGATGTTGGTGTAGTTGTTACCTGAATGATCGATAATTATATTTGTGGAGAATTCTCCAAACGGACGAATAACTTATATCACACTCAGAAACAATTTGGCGAATTGACGCCGTACAATTCACTTCAACAGTGGCTAACACGTCTACTTCTTTTTCTTCACTGACGATGAAGTTATTGGCATTTTGTTTGTTTCATTTCGCATTTTTCTTTCCAGTTTTGGAAAATAATGCCAAGTGGGATGAAGACGATTAGGGAACCTCTGAGCATGAATTCGAGCTGCATCAGTTGCATTCTTTTTCGTTTCTCCGTAAATTAGCAACATGTCAATTTTTTCGGTTCTAGTATAATTTGCTATATCTAATTATAAGCTACACAACAAATAAATTTTAAAAAGTGACAGCATATTCATTAGCCTACAAATATGACTAAAAATGTAAATTGAACTATAATACACAACCTCCAAATTTTGTTTTCCTATCTCCAATAATATAAAAGTTATAGGGGTGAGTTACCTTAGAGAATCGTTGTCAGAAGTAGAAACTTGTGCGAGCAATGGATTAACGAGGCCCTAACTTTTAACGTGCGATTACCCAGCACGGAATCACCTGGTATATCTCCAGGAAACGAAAACTTTCAGTTTCGTAAAAATTGTCTTTACTCAGACACGCTCAAAGAAGTGTTTTTTTAATACGTTGCAGATTACTACTTAATGGCATTAATGGGAAATGAGCTTACTTGAAATATATTTCCATGAAGGAAGTATGAATAGTTTGTCCATAACCCAACTTCCAAATTTTGGGGTCCCGAAATCTCTGATGAAATTATTAAGCCCCCTGGGGAGCAGCCGTCTGTGGAATGGCTTTCTGAAGGATGCATCCGAATTAGTAAAAATTATATTATTGTAGAGAGTTTCTATGATTATGATTCCGTGAGAATTCCTTCTACATAAGTATATGACTTCAAAACATTGAAAGCTTTTTGTCTGTCTGATAAGATTCCTGCACTGAAAACTTGGCGTTTGTACATTTGTCCTTGAAAAATACTGCAGGGACTTTGAGGACTTTTTGTTGATTCCCCATCGAGTAGGAGAGTTGTGAAGTCAGTCTATGGATTATTCACTCATGTGTTGGAATCATAAAAAACTTCTTCGTGTTTGCCTTGATATCAATACAATTTTCCAAAGTTTCTCAAATTATATATTTATTTCAGATACTTCTATTCGGCTTTTTGGCCATTGCACTTGCAGCTGATGAACCTGCTCCTATTCCCTCTATCTTCAACCAAGGATATTACAGAAATCAATTGTATTCAAACAGGTTCAATCCTTATTATAACACCTTCAACGGAAATAAATATTATCAATCCAATTATCGATACAACCAACCAGGTTACTTCGACAAAGACTACCAGAGATACAATCCAGGTAGCTATTACAACAGAGACTACTATAACAGAGACTTTTATAACAAAAATTACTACAACAACGAGTACTACCAGAAATATATTCATGATGCTAGGAATGCTGGCATTCTCCGTTTTGTAAACGATATTCAACCTGATGGCAGCTACCAATATAGGTGAGTGTTCAACAAGGTTTTTTATTGCACTTTAATTTTTGTTGTCTTTATATTGAGGAAAAAATACTTGATCAGTAATGGGTTATCTGAAAGATACAACTGAGCAAATATAAACATTTGTTCGCCTCCTCTTTCAATCATTGTGGAACACCTTCAACCCAATTGTGAATTTGTAAAATTTGCATCTCTTCCAAGTGTTTTTAATAAATTATTTTTCTGCAGTTTTGAAACACAAAACGGAATCGCAGCCGAAGAACAGGGAGCAGTTAGGGTAGCAGCAGATCAAACAGCTCCTGTTGTGACACAAGGATTATATCGTTATACTTCTCCCGAAGGAGTGCCAGTTGAGGTTAGATACACTGCCGACGAATTTGGATACCATCCACAAGGAAGTGTCATTGCTGGCTCAGGTCGTGTCTTGGGTTATAAAAGTGCTGCTGAGAAAAAATGATTTCATGATATAGTTCATACTACTTTGTTCCTTCGAGCTTTGAATTGTGATCTTATTACTATCTATATATTAAATAGTACTTAACTCATACACATGTTGTTCAATATGCCCTTTAACCTTATTTTGAATTTTATTTTTTCTATATTCAATATTCAAGCCTATCTCCAGTGTCACTGTTTTCCGAGTTTGAAAGCCGTGGATTTTTGGAATTTCTTCCTGACGTTTCGCTGGGGCGAGTGGCTAGCTTCTTCAGAGGCTTCACCTAATAAAATAAATAATAATAATAATGATAATAATAGTACCCTTTATTAACCATATGTGTATGAAATCTAACAACAAAGTAATAGTATGGTTAAAAGGAGCCTGATCAGTCAGGACTGGTCTTTCTCGGGAACCTGGGATACAAAAAAAACACTAAGATTAAAGAATGAAGATTTGAAAAGTCACAAAGATAAGTAGTTATATAATAATCATTGAAAATATAGAGAGGATTTAAGAAAGACATATTAATTAAAATTTATGGTGATTACATGAACTTATATAATCAAACATGGCTCCTCAAAAAGTTTTTTCTGTAGGTGTTTACGAAACCTGACCACTGACATTGTTTTTAGATTTTCAGGGAGTAGGTTGTATGCTTTGATCAGATTATAAGAGAAGGATTTTTCGAATTGTTTAGTGCGGTGATGGGGAATTGTGATTATTTTTTTATACCTTTAATTCAGATTGTGAACATCTGTCCTGTATCTGATTTTTTCAGTGAGATAGTAGAGAGTGATTGTGATACACCATATTCACAATTAGTGCTTGTGACACCCATTTTGAAGGCAGCATTGCTCAGGAATTTCTTCTGAACTCTTTCTATTGCATCTATATCGTTTTTATACCAGGGGCGCCAAATAATTGAGTTATATTCTAGGTTAGAACGGACAATTGAGCAGTATAATAATTTTAATACTTTCCTTGATGAACTCAATGCAAAGCCTAATAGTTTTTAAAGCTTTAGATACAATGGAGGTTATATGTGGTTAGAATGTTAGTGTCAAATAACACGCCCAAGTCCTTAATAGTTTCTTTGGATGCTTTCATTGTTTATCCTGTAATCGTACTCGATAGGGCTACTACTTCTTGGGAATTTCATTTGGAAGCATTTTTTGCATTCAAATTCAGTAAATTCATGTCGCACCATCTCACAAGGTGGTTCAGGCCATCTTGTAGTAGTTCAGCTTCTTCACTGTTAGCCACATTCCTAAATAATTTGAAGTCATCGGCGAATATCAAAAATTTGCTATTCTGTATTACTTCTTCGATATCATTTGAGAAGTTGTTGGATAGAATTGGGCCCAGATGTGAACCTTGTGGATCACCTGAATGAACCATTATCCCTGGGGAGACTGAACCAGAACACCTAACCTGTTAGTTAGGTAACTTTCAATCCAGGCGAGGGCAGTTCCGTCAATTCCAAATGACTTTAATTTAGATATCAATAAAGTGTGGTTAACACGATAGAAAGATTTTGTGAAATCAGTATAGATGAAGTCTACTTGCAACTTGTTTTGAAAAGCTGAAATTATGAACTTTTCATATGTCATACGATTAGTTGTTGACCTACGTGAAGTGAAGCCATACTATTCTGGGTTAATGATTTGTTGATTATGCCAAGAGAGCTTTAATATGACACAGTCTGATAAATTAGCAATTTCAAACTGTTTACAAGTCGCACGATAGTTGGACAGGCCCACGTTATCGCCCGATTTTAAAATGGGGGCTAGAAAACTATGTGCCAGAAATCAGGAAATGAGCCTATATTGAGTGATATTCCATCTGGTTCGGTTGAAAGTCATGAGTGAGGTATTAAATTCCTCAATGTTAACCAAATAATGGGATATTTCTATATTATTTGGCAGATACTTGTAATTTTGAATTTGAGCAGCTTGATTACCACTATAACTGTTGAAAAATATTCTGCAAAGAGATTTGCAATGTTGGTGGTGCCATTTGCTGTTGAGTTTCCATAATACATAGTTGAGGGTAATCTGTATGAGTTTTTGTTCCTTTTGATGAATTTCCAAAAATTAGAAGTAACTTCTTGTATGCTATTCTCTGTTTTTGCTATGTCATTATTGAAACACTCGTATTTTAGACTTGAGCACTCTGTTCGTAGAACAGAGAAATTATGGTAGTATGTTGCCTGTTACTTTGTACCGCTTGTGCGCTTCGTTTTTATTGATAATAAATTTTTTGGGATTTACGCTAAACCAGTGGGGGAAGTTAGACATTTTGAAGGATCTCAGTGGAATGAACAAATCGATTCCTCCATACATTATATCATAAAACTGAGGCACTGCCACATTTAGGTACATCATATTTGTCTAAAGATAAATTCCAATCGAATTGGCACAGAAAGTCATTCAGACCAATAATTCCGCATTTGAAATCGTGTACATGATTGGCAATATTATTTTTTAACAGTTTCTTCT
Organism: Leptinotarsa lineolata; assembly: GCA_015342045.1. Taxonomy (NCBI): domain Eukaryota; kingdom Metazoa; phylum Arthropoda; class Insecta; order Coleoptera; family Chrysomelidae; genus Leptinotarsa; species Leptinotarsa lineolata. Next base: position 11,399 of record WOGR01007192.1, read on the forward strand.
TTTTACAGTTTCCAAAGCCATTAGAAAAATTCTGAAATGTTCCATTTATGATTCGAGCTCATAACAGAGTCTCTTCTGTCATTTGTTGATTTAGTTATTTCAACCTAAACCTTCATACTCACCAAATAATAATTCATCAATAATCAAGAAATAAAGTGAAATTAATGATATTCTCTTTTGTTTCAGGTAATACCACGATTTCCGATCCGGTTATGCTAGGTTGAAACAGCTTGAAGAGGTAGGTTTGTCCCGAATAAACTCCACAGAAAATCACGTTTATAGGGTTTTAGGCAATTCGGCGAATTGGACTTGAATACTCCTAATATTTTGTGTCTTGGCTCAATTATCTCCAGTTTATTAACCCATTGTCTCTGCGCTCACACTGTCAGGTATTGGAAGATTTCTCTTGGAAACGATGAAATTCAAACAAAACTAGATTGGATTCAGAATTGATGGCATGATTTGGAGTGTTTTCGGGAGTTGTGTGTTTTGAGAAAAAAACGCAAGACCTCTTCGATTTGTTAATTGAAAATAGACAGTCTTTTTGAGGTCATATTGTAAGGGGTATATTTTTGGGAGATATTAATTTTTGGGAGATAATAATTTTTGGGAAAAAGGTTTTGGCTTTCTATAAATTGATGGATGTAGCCGTTACTACGTGGTAAGAGATCGTCCTGAAAAATTAGAAAAGAAAATTTTCTGTTTTTTACCACTTTATTCGTAATTAAAGTTGCTGCAGTTTCGTCCTATAAGGACATTTTTAAACTTTTACTTTAAACTACAAATGAATAATTACATTATCCCTTAAATAACACCACTCTAGGTAATAACCGAGGTACCTGAATTATTTTTACCTGCAAAAACCGGTGAGTGAACTAGATCGATTCGATCATTTAAAAGATTGCACCCGCATTTCTTATGCTTATGAATTTCCAAGGATTTCAAATAACTGAGTTTCAAACCTTTGCTTGCATAGTGCAAAATTTCCGTATCGTTTAGATTCGGGAACTTGTGGTTTCATTCCAAGGAATGGTTCAAAAACGTCGAATCATTTTTATCTAGTCTGAAGAAAACGGCTCAGGCGAAGCTCTCTGGCATACAGAGACAGGCTTGTCTGGCTATTTGTGGTGCCATCAGTTCCACACCGTCAGCG
>WOGR01007193.1:0-12549 GCA_015342045.1 Leptinotarsa lineolata
TATTAAAAATGAGAAAATATATCAAGAACTACTATTTGCCAGAAATTTAGAGACGGATACAAAAGGAGAAACCATATATAATACACTGGAAAAATTTCATGATGAGAAAGAAATTCCACTGAAGAATATTATATCAGCTGCTACGGATGGCGCTCCGGCTATGACAGGACGTCACAAAGGCTATATAGCGTACTCAAAAAATAAAATTCCAGATGTGCTCGCTGTACATTGCGTCATTTATAGGGAGATTTCAACCGATTGCTATTTTACGCAGAAGTGCGTTGGTTATAAAGAGGTAACTGTCTGACTCGATTTTACAATCTATTTGACTCTGTAATAGTTCTTGGAAAACAAAGACAAAGAATCGCACGACAACCTCATCACTTCAAAGAATGATATTGCGTACTTTAAAGACCTGTATAAACTATTCAATGATGTCAATCTCCAACTTCAACGTGACGACTTGAATTTGATTAAAACTAAAAATGTCATTGCTGCTTTTGTAGCCAAATTGCTCTTATACAAGAATAATATCGGCAGACATGAGTTTCGCAATATCCCTAATTTGTCAGCAGTATCATTCAACAACGACGACTTGTTTGTTTACTGCCAATATTTGGAGAACCTTCACAGTGATTTCGCAGAACGATTCGCTGGACATTTTAAAATTGGAAATACCGGTCTGGGTGTTGGATCCTCTTTCAAATGTCAATCAAGACACCAGGATCACCGCAGCTGGAAGAAAAACTTATAGAACTGATAAATAACGAACGAGGAAATAAAAATTAAATTCAAAAATGGATACCAAGAATTTTGGCTACAGAAGCCAATCTCGTAATTGTACCCTGGGTTGTGGTCCATTGTTCAACGATTTTTGATAGCATTTCCATCATCGTATTTGTGTGAAAGTGGATTTAGTGCTGTGGCAACGTTGCTAACTAAAAAGAGAAATCGGTTGCAGATTACCGAACGCGGTGACTTACGGCTTTTTTTGAGTAAATTCGAGCCTGAAACTTATCAAAAATCACCAAATTCATCCTTCACATTAGATCAGTTTTAAAATTCAAATTGAAATGTTTGTTTTAATAACATGAATAAAAGTTTTCTTAATATTACAAAATGGTGTTTTACATTACCCTCATTAGAAAGTCTTATTTTCACATGAGACTCATAATTTAATTATTATAATAATGACAGCGATTGTGATTCTTAAGATGTAGTAAAGTAAAAAAAATTGGGGGCGCTAATTCTTGAAGTGGGCGGTAGACAAAATAAGTTTTAGAACCTCTAGTCTAATTAATAATTCACCATCACCAGTCACGACAGTAATAAACTGAAGGAAGGCAAAAAATTCAAATTTGGAAAAAATAACAGAAACAATGTATAGAGCACAAAATTCTTTATCGATCAGTATACAGGGTGTCTCAAATTAAGTCAGCACCATTGCCAACTCCGTCATTATTCATGATACGAATTTAGTTAAATGGACAAACTAGTAGCATTTTCGCCTTCCGGATACCGAAAAAAATAACAGTCGCGTTTTCAAAATATTCCACAAAACGATATTTTTTTATGGAACGCCCTATATTTCATCATGCATTTCGATTCTCAACAACAAAGCTCATATCACCTCTCTTGCTAAAGTTGAAAATGAGCGATTTTTATGGAAATATTTATTTATTTCACTGGTACAAAAAATTTCTTTGTTTTGGCAAATGAAACCTCATGACTGTCCAAGGACAATAATTTGTTACTAACAGCAAAAAAAATTGCGCTCGTGAACCCCGTGATCATCATGTACCACTCACTTGACATCGCTGAGCTATTTGGTAATAATTCACAAAACAATAATTTCCATCTTGAAGCCATTCCACTAGCCGTATTTATTTTGTGAATCAAAATATGTCTGCTATAATGATAACATTGAATCAGATTTTATACAGAACAGAAAATACTGAAGCGTCATATTAAAGCGGTTGGGAAAAATGTGTTTTATTCGATAAACTAGAATTATCATGAGTAATCAAGTTGTCTTGAAACTTTGTTGAAATACTATTTGTCAAATATTCAGTTATTGTGAATGTCAACTACTGTTCGGATATTTTTTAAAATACCGTTTTCCCATCAAGAAAAATGTGATATGTAAGAATTCTTCTTGGTTTTACAGAAAAATAGCGTAAGAACACTCCGACACTACAGCAATTCTTTCCCCGAACGTAAATGACTTAATCGGCGTTTTTTTGTCGTGCTCCACGTCGATTCAGGAACAATGAAAAAGTTTCTGAGAAGAGGAAAACTAAAAAACGTTTTTTAGTGCCTGAAGATACAAAAATTGACGTTCTAGCCTACTTTGAGGTAAATCCAAATAATTCCAAATAATCAGAGATTTATCTAGAGAAATAGCTGTTCCACTGTCTATTATTCAACGAATTCTGAAGAAACATAAGATTTAACCTTATAAATCAAGACCAGTGCAAACAATAGAACCTGGTGACCCTGAGAGACGATTGGGGTTTTGTCGGTGATTTAAATAAATGCAGACAAAATCCAAATTTCTATAGAAATATTATATGGAGCGATGAGGCTAATTTTTCAAATCGTGGGATGTATAATAGAAAGAATTTTCATTATTGGAGTAGACATAATCCATTTCTAGTCCATCCCCACAATCAGCAAAGACGATTTAGTATTAATGTTTGATGTGATTTATTTAGAAGCAGAATTATCGGTTTATTTTTCTACCATGAATTTTTGAACGGGGGACGGGGACATTAATTTATTAACAAGAGTGTTGCGAGAGTTTTTCGACGATCTTGATCTGGAGGCTCGTCAGATGATCTATTTTCAACGAGAATAAGCACCAGCACATAATTTCAGTAGCGTAAAAAGAATGTTGCGATACTGTTTTGGAAACAATGTAGATGAACTGAAAAATTATATTGAAACTATAATTAGTAGAATTGATGGCCAAATTGTGTTGAAAGCAACAAGTAGTGTTAAGAGAAGGGCACAAATATGTGTTCAACAAGAAGGTGATTTTGATTTACTAGATATTTTACTCTTTATTCGCCAAAACAAGGAAATTTTTGTACTAGTAAAAGAAATGATTATTTCCGCATAAGTCGCTCATTTTCAACTTTAGAAAGAAAAGATCATTTTATGAAATATTTCGAAAACGCGACTGTCAATTTTTTTTCCAGCATCAAGAAGGCCATATTAAATAATAGAGTAATATATACAGTTATTATTGATAATAAAAAGGTAGTAACCAAAAAATTATTCGGTCAATCATCCGTTTGTTTCTTGCCAAAACTCCTGAAGATTCCGACTGCTCATATCAACAAAACAAACCAAAAATAACCCCAAGCAAAAATAAAATTCCGAGTTTTGTATGATATCATCCTCCGGATTGATTGGAAGAAATTGTTTACAATAACGACATTCATTAAAAAGTGTGTTCTAATCACAATCTATGAGATTATATAGTGAAAGTCAGACATTTTTTTCAATGTTCTTTGGACCACTCAAGTGTCTTATTGAGTTTGTGAAAATATATAATTTTTCCAAGATGATATTCTCTTTTTTTTTTCAAACTGCAATGTGCTACTTCATGCACTTGATACATAAATAACAAGAAAATACTGGTATGTTTTTGCATGTTTGAACTTTTCCTGTGCCAAATACAAATACTTTCTGTTTACAGTATGAGTGCTTGTTCAATAAACCTTCCACATAGCAGATTCTCTGGTGATCTATATTTATTTTTCAGATTATTGAAGGTTAGAAACCCAAAAACATGAAAGTACACTAAATCAATATATTACTTCAAAATATTCAAAATAATTCTCATAACTTCAGATTCAGTACTGAATATTCAAATTTTATCAAACATATATCCATAATATTTTGCAATAAAGAAGTATCACCTTTGTACCTAAAGAAGATTGATTACTTAAGCATTATTGTTCAACTTCACAATCGATTTGGATATATTTCATCTATCTGAAGAAGCCACTTGTTTTAAAGGACCTTCCAAATACAAAGCCAATGCACTTGCTTTCTGCTTGAGCATTCCAAAACCAGTAGCATTTCTAGCATACAAACAAAGTAAAACATTTGCAACTTGTGTTATGGCAATGCGTCCTTCAAGGCACTCCATCAGGATAATTTGGGGGTGATCTTCTCGGAAAGCGTTGCGGCCATTTTTTTCATAAGCACCCCAAATATTACTTGCTATAGCTGCTGTTACTCTTGCATCCTTATCTCCGTATCCGCTATAAGCCAAAAGAGATCCTTCTGTATTGAGCAGTCTGAAAAAGTATCATTTAATGATGTAACAACTCCCATTCAATGACTTACAAAGTGGTTTCCACACCACCAGTATTTGCCTGGCTCAGTACCTGCGTTAGTGCTTTAGGCTTGAGCATGATGGATTGTAGCTGTTCTTGCACTGAAAGAATGTTAATTAGAAAACAAGCACAAATAATTTTTAGTAGAATCTTCACACACAGATATAAGTGATTATTTTCTGAAATAAAGCTTTATTCAGAAACTCAATAGATTGTTTCATTGATAACAGCATATTTGTTTCATTTGGACGCCCAAATGCATATATTAGCCAATATAGAAAATTATTATATCTTAATGAAGATCTACAGGAAATTTTAGCTTGCATTGATAGTAACCAAGTAAAATTTAAAAACTCAGGTACATAAATCCTCTGGATGTATTGAAAACTTGTTGAACAGCAATATGCCTTTAATCCTAGAATGACAAAGTTGACTTCTTGGAAACTCGGATCACTTTGATATCAACCACTGAGAAAGAAACCAGGAGATAATGTAGTGTATTAAGCTCAGGCTTGTCCTTTAAGGACGGTTGACACTTGTTTCAGTCATAAAATTGTTCAACATGAATTCTTACAATATGAAACTGGGGTAAAAATCCAGCTTCTTACACTTTCTGAAATAAAGTTGTATGAGGACAAAACATCTTCACATTACTTTTCATGAAGACAGTGTCCAGTTTTTCTTAAATATTTCCTTCACTGATAATGATATGTCAATTTGAAAGGTTAGATCTTAATTCAACAAATTGAGGACATCTGAAAAATTCTATAACCAAATGTTAACGTTAGGAAAAAAAGTATAGTTAACGTCAACTGATTATCTTAAATAAAAAAAAACTGAAGTTTCACCTGTTTTCCTCTTCGTAAAAATTCTATCCTTTGCTGAATATAACGGTAATGTTTTGATCCCTTATCCCTTGTATTTACAATTTAGAAATGTCAATAATAATAATGTCACTGTCACACTTTACCAAATATCTATAAATAAAAATCAACAAATTCCAAAACCCACTCTGTCTCACTCTAATTTTTATGGCCGTTGCATTGTCTATAAATACTAAGTCCGCCGTTGCTTTTCATTCGAGCGCATTTGACCAGACTGCTTCTGTTCATAGTGAAAAGAAGCTTCGTCCGGGGGCGCAGCTGTTTTGCAGTGTTAAGTATTCTCTGGGTGCATTTTACTAAGCGCTCACGACCGCAGATATTCCCATTCCACTTGCTTACCGCGTGACTTTCGTAAACTTCAAGTGGAATGGATTTTGGAGCGTTTTGAGCATTCATGTAAACATTACAAATGGCGAGGTTGAAAAAATGAAGTAACTGTTTTAAGAAGCTAACGTAATCCTTGAAAATAAGTTTCAATAATTGCAAGCTAACCTTATTTATATTAAAAAAGAAGTTCAATTTATTTCCTAATATATAATTTCAGGGAAGTTATTGAACAAATGTATTTTGAATATAATCAAAATGTCTTTCACGGCATTAGATATTTCTTCACGTATAGTCACGTATAGAACAAATTGTTCCTTCATATGATTTGAATTGGATATTTGTTAATACGTCGCAATAGTGGTCCAGAAATTAATTCATCTAATTCAGATAAAGAGTGGATTGCAACTTTATAAAATAATAATCGTGAAAACCGAAAACTCAGGCTCACATATTATTGATTATTAGAATGTATTTCACCGTTATTCAGATGAAGAATTCATAAGTCATTTCAGGTACATGATTTTCTATCACGTATTACATTATACATTTTGAAAATATCATGTCTAATTGACATGATTGGAGTTTTCTCTAAATGTTTGCTACTTTTAAATTCACTTCATCATGTGTAAGTAATTATTTCATTAATTACTTATGAGACTGAATAATGGAATTAGTTGAGAAATTTGAAATGAATTACGAATGACATAACATTTATGTCATATTTCAAAAATTGCGCCGAAATATTCTCAACGTCCACTTCGACCCACCTCCTGAGATGGGTCGTCGACGCGACCACGACGACCGCGATCGTTATGTGGAACGGCTAAAGGCAAAGATTATGGACATAATCGTTGGGCTGACGGCTGATTTAGCAAAAGTAATAGATTGTGCTTCGGCGTAACAACGAAATAAACATTAGTATATAGTAATAGAATATAATGTTACGTTTTACCCGTGGGTTTAATAATAATTGACTACACTGGGAATAGCATGGTGTTTCGATGAAATTTTCAATGATATCACCAAGGCACCATACCGGAAACAAAAACTAAAATAAATCAATTTGAGGAAAAGAGGACTATTACCGTGGACGGGCACTATATTGTCAACGCAAAATTGAAAGGAAAAACATAGATGTCTGCTAATACTGCAAAACTTGCAAACTCAATGAAAAATAATTTTCAACTTCTGTGGCTTACACATGAATGGAAATATTTCATACACTCACGAGCCGGATCATTTCATCATTACCGATTATGAATTTTATTCTATAGACAAAACACAAGCACTACAGAAAAATCCCCAAGGCGTTCGCTCTGCGAGCGATGCCTATGTGAAAGTAGCGATTCACGTTGGATTTCGATGACTGGAGATTGAAATCATGTGGAAAAACGTTCTCACGAAGTTTATTCCACTTAAACTCAGTTCTATAAATGAACGATTTCTTTAACAACGAAGTTCTAAGTGTACTGAGTTGAATCTCAAAACGATGAGCAGCCACAGTTCATCGCGTATTTCTGATATGTACCGCTCTGGGTGGAATCAAATGTGTCAAGTCACTTGAACACCTTCCGTGAAGTATCGTTGATATACAATAAAGGCAGGGTTGGAGACAATATGGATCCATACATCGACGGCCACTTGCAGGGAACTTCCTTTCAGGAAGCTGGGGAGCCATATAGAAAAATGATCCGATAAGCCAGCAAACTCTCATGCCACACACGCCTAAAGCGCAATAGCTCTTGTCTCTCCATCTTTCTCGACTGCGTCATTCCAAATATGGGTGACATACGATAAACGGTCACCTGTTGATCTTTTGTTTCTGAAAGCCATATTGATGATCGCTCAAGATATTAAAGATTTCCAAATATCTATTGATATAGTTTTTTACGACCTTTTCCATGATTTTTGATATCACTGGTAGCAAAGCGACTGGTCTATAGTTATTTGGAAGATTTTTCTTGCCCTTTTTGGGAATAGGCTTAACGCGAGCAAGTTTTCAACAAGAAGGAAAAACCTCCTCTGTCTGTAAAAATACTGGTGTGAGTTCATAGGCACACTTTTTAAATACGATGACGGGCACTTCATCAGAACCAGACGCCTTGTTGATATTAAGCTGTTTTAAAATTCTCCTGACTAGATGTTGTCGAGAAATAATTTCCGGCATTGTGGATTCTAGTGTGGAGAAAATCGACTGTGGAGTGGGACGCAAATTGTTCCGCTAGTAGATTTGCTTTTTCTATAGCTGTTGTTACAATTGAGCCATCCGCTTGTGTTAGTTGTGGAATTTGTAAAAGTTTTGATTAACAGCTTGCGCTACCGACCAGAAGGATTTAGACCTGTTGGGATTAGCAAGCAGTTTACCCCTGATTCACTGATTGTTAAGTTCTTTGCTTTCATTCATTCTAAGTTTGCAGTTGTTGTGAGCATTAACAAACCTAGTTAGGTTTTCGGTACTGGTATGTTTGCGCCACTGTCAGTAGGCGAGATTTTCCGTTAGAAGTTCGTTTCATTGGAAAAGGAATATATGCATCCATGGATGATAGATTAACGTCCATGACTTCATAAGCAAAAGTTGATGGATCATTAGAGTTGAAACAAATATCTAGCCAGGGAAAATTTTGGAAACAGTCTTGAAGATCCTCCCACTCAGCAGATTCCCTGGTACATTTGACTCATTTATGAACACTAACTCCAGATTTACTCGTCTCTTGATGCGTTAACTTTCACATCTTCAAATTTCTGTAAATGAATATTACAATAAATAAATAATTATTGTCTATAGATTTTTATGGTGACAAAAAAGTTTTCTCGAGTTTGGAATTAGAATTATAAAATTTGGATGTCGCCTTCTCTGTGATTTTTCTATTCCGAGGAGGAAAAAATAGTGATTTTACGCAGTAAAATAAAATACTCTTCTCACTAATGATTTTTATGTCAAACCGTCATTTGCGGAATGACCAAGATTACATAAAATGAAGAAATATCCTAGATATCTAGGATTCATCATATATCATCAACAATATTGATAAATTTCACTGTACTGAATATTGTGATGAATTTGACAAAACATTTAAAATTCAATCACCATACCATTCCCAAGTTATCGTATGAAATTGGAATAAGAAGTATCAACTGGGAAAGAAATCAAAAAACATGAATAAAAATTATCATACTGGTATCGGAATTGTTAAAAATGAGTGCAAAGGAGATGTCATTGGGTTGTAATTGAACTACAGGTTATTTCCAGATATTCGAATATCTAATGACGTCAAAAAATTAGAAGAAATTTTGATTACTTCATTTTGCTGGTCAGGTTAAAAGCTAAATATTTAGGATGGTAAAGTAAAAATACTTCACTGCATAACAACTTCAGCAGTACAATAGTTGATGCCTATGAAAATAACGTCCTTACTCAGTAGATCAAATGTACGGTAGGCTTGATAAAATCGAATTTGTCATGTCATATGTCATTAAATAGAACACCATCCACTTCAGTTAAAGAAAGTTTTTGGTGTCCATTTTCCCGCTCTTCCAATATTCTCGATATCAAAGGTAAGTTTAAATTAGTTATACTAATTGATAATACTTGCTTTGTTTTATTTTTGAAGATGGTGAAAAACGGAGTATCTCACCATTACTCTCAAAAACATGGCGTTGAAGATGACTCGGAGTTGGTGAAAGCCAAAGCTTCCAACATCCCAGTAAAATTCAAAAATCTTGTTGAAGTGGCTGCTGCGATCCGTTATATGACTGTCCAAAGGGCGAACTCATATTTGAAAAATGTTCTTGCTCACAAAGAGTGTGTTCCTTTCAGAAAATTTAAAAGTGGAGTGGGGAAATGTTCCCAGGCCAAGCAGTTTAAAATCGTAAATGTAAGACATTGATCAATATCAATCTACTTGTTTATGGCACTATATTTTTTTAGGGACGCTGGCCCAAGAATAGCGCAAAGTGTATGATAGATCTGTTGCGAAATGCATCAGCCAGCTGTGAATATCTTGGTAAAGATCCATCAGAATTTTTGATTCATCACATTCAAGTTAACCAAGCTTCCACTTCCACTAGAAGAACTTACAGAGCTCATGGGAAAATAACTCCTTACATGCGTCATAACAGTCACATTCAGATTGTTCTTAAAGAAAGGATGGATTGAATTATGCATATATTCTGTCTTACTACTTGCAACTTTTGAGACTGTTCTTTTTTATTAAACACTTGAATTCAATTGTCGTTTCTGTGATTATTTAATTTCCAAATATTCTTTCTACAAAAGGTTGATTGCTTAGAAACAAGATGTAGTGTAAATCTACTTCTGCATTAAAGGTAATAGACCTACTTGAGTTGCATAAAAAAATGGATGAATCATACTACATTCGAGAATATGATAATCTTATAATATTAACAAAAATATAAGTGCTTACTAGAAGACCTTGAAGCTAGCTTGTAATGTGCTCCTCCAAACTATTCACAATGCTTCATTATCATTTCTCCAGGAAAAATATTGCCAGAGTAAATAATTTGAGCATTTTTTCTGATGTAAAAGTTAAGTCTAGTTTCTATAATGTTTCATAATCATGCAAAAGATCTAGAAAAAAGAAGAATCTATAGTATAGTATATCTGTATCTATAGTAATTTAGGTACCATTTATCTTATAGAGGAAGGAAAAATATTAATTTATTTAGGTTATCTTAAAAACAGTTTTAAAGAAACTTTTTAGTTTAGATTTTACTCTTTCTAGATTTAGGTAAATTCTTTTTTTAATATTTCATTGATTCTGATTAGAAAATTATTTATCAAAAAATTATGATAAAATACTTTTATTTCCGAATGGAGAAGAAAATGTAATAAATTTGGCTCTTTTCAACTATCAAAATGTCGAGAGATTCTTCTAATACAACATTAACTATTTCTCTTTTACATACATTGTGAGTGTGAGTGATGATTCGAAACAAGACTCTTATACTCATGTAAGCCTACATCACAACTTTTAATTGTTAAATCTGAATTATGGCTCAAACTGAGTGTCAAAAAATTGAAGTCACTTCGTTAGAAGTCCAAAACATCGAGAAAAACATCGAACTTTTAAGAAAAACTCAAGATCTCTAGAAAAAAGTCCAAGTTTGGTCAAGATCTTGAAATAAAATACTAACAGCATGACCCCTCTATAGCTTTGAAGCTTCATAATGTATATAATGAAATAAAAGAAAAAGATTACATATTTAGGCTCGTTACTTTTTTCCTATTATTTTAATCTTTATAGTCAATACCAAATCAAATATTTCACAATTAGGTACAGGTAAATTATACCTATCCAGAAGAAAATGACATGAATCTAGCAAGGGAGCTATAAAAACTTGTACATGGCACAATATACTGTTGATTGGGTGTCATGAAAAAGATTTAAGAAAAAAACAATAAGTCCATGATGCTTCAGTATTTTCGTAACACTGGACGACCCATCAGAAAACTCCCAAATAGCAGAAAAAACATATTAGATTACATCAGTGATTCCATTCAAAAATTCAAAATATAGCAGACTTCTGTATGGTGGTCCTTACCAATTGATGGCATTGCTATTTTGTGATTTCTAAATGGTAAGAGAGGGGAATATCAACATCAAATCACCAATGTGGTTTCTATTACCAAGGACCATCTCTTACATCTGTGATTCAGATCAACGAGAGACTCCAGACTTTTCTGGTTTACAAGAGCATATGAGCACCTGGTGCTCTATAAAACGTATTGTAATAGTTTCTTTCGTCTGCCAAACACACTTCTCAGCAGCATACTTAATATAACAGCTTATTTCATCAAGAATTGTAAATTTTGCAAAAATTATTGCACATACCTAACATATATGCAATTAAAATTCATTTCAAAGGACAGCAGAAAATGAAACGCGTCTAGAAATCAAAATGTTTGTGAAAATTGTGTAATTATTATCATGGTTAGTCATTCCATTCATAAATAACTATATAGACATTTAAGTTTCTTTTTTCTTCAATTTAACTACCTTTAGAAAAAATGTTCTCATTCTACTGTTTCCATAGCTGAATAATACATCAAACTTAAATATGGCGTATGAACGCTCCCATTCATTTACATTGTGACAATAATTTTCTTCAAGTGAAAGTTTAATGTAGGATCCAGCCGTTGTACTTTGAACGTCTACATTTTTTTCTTTTTAGCTATTTCAATTTACAATTATTCTATTTTGTATCTCTGATAAAGAATTTTCTGCTTCCACAGGCTGTAATTGAATATCCTGAATATTGAATTTCCTGTATCCTTTGTACCCCAAATCTCAGACCTCAGAATCAGAATCAGAATCCTTAGATTCATTCTATTTGAAATTCACATAAAATTCCTCTTCTTCTCTGTTTATAGAGCTTGCTGGCACGATTTGCTTTTAAGAATTTTGCAGGCGATCCACATGTATTTTAGGCTTCAGAAAACATACTTATGATGCATAATATCGTTGAAGCTGATCTTTATTTTTCAACCTAGCTTAGTTAAGCTAATAAGGATGAAGAATAATAAATCTTGAATAAATTTATACTAATATAAATGTGAAAATTTGTTGTGATCGATGTATGTATGTTTGTGACTCTTTCACGACTGAACGGATTCAGATAAAAACTTCACATAAATATATATTACACATCAGAATAACATATAGGCTAAAATTTACAAAGGTTTTGTGTAGTTTTGGTCATAATATAACGATACATAATAAGTAGATCTGAAAAATTCTTGCTGCCTTAGAGCTATCTTGGCATGCGCTGCCTATATCATTGAACGTACATGAAGATAATGTACCGTTTGATTGTTTATCTTGAATAGTTCTGGTTGAAAGTTTGCGATAGCATATATCTACCGTTTATGTAGTAGCCACTATATGCAAAATACTGAGCCATAAATACAATTGGATTGAATACCTTTTTCCAATGCACATCTTAGAATATCTGTCAAATTCTGATAAAAA
>WOGR01007194.1:0-12549 GCA_015342045.1 Leptinotarsa lineolata
TCCCAAGACTGAACCTTGTAGTACTCCGAGCGATAGTGGTATCCGTTGAGAGTTGATTGTTCTTTTGTTACCCTTAATTACATTGGTAATGGTCACATATTGGCTTCTGCCAGACATAAATGAATCAATCCATTTATTCAAAATTTCCCTAAAACCTAACTCATGTAACTTTCTTGGTAGTACCTGAGGGTACTCAGGTACGCTTAGCATTTGACGCAGTCAAATGCCCTACTGAGATCGCAAAATATCCCAACAGGGTACTCGCCAGCGTCTATGCTATCAGATGAATTATCATATAAGGAATGAAACGCGCTTATCCGAAGTAATGTCATTTGTGTCAAGATATCTTGAAAATATACCTAGAAAAAATGCTCACAAAATTTTTAGAAAACTGATGTTACTGTTACGGGTCTGCAGCTATTCATCAACTGTTTATGTTTTATGTGAATAGGTACGACTTTGCCTGTTTCCAAACTTCCAGGGAACATACTCGAACAAAAACTTGAGTTAATAAGAAAGATAAGAGGTTTTGTTGATATGTCCAGCGTATTTTTGAGCATGAATGTCGAAACGTCATCGTTCCTTGACGACTTTTTATTAATCAGTTTTTTTATCATCAGTTTAAAAAATTAACTCTCACTAAACGGGTATAAGTAAAACCTTGAGGATGATTCATTCACCAGAGAGCCAATATTATACGCTGCCACGTTTGAATCTTCGACAAATTTCCAAGAAGGTTCTTTAAAAAAATTGAATTCGTTTGCAATAACAATTGTTTTTTTGATGTTTTTAACGAGCAATTTGTGCATCTTTTTCATTGTAAAATATGATTCTTTGAGTTCCGGATACATTTTTTGAAGGTTGAAGTATTTCCTCAATATTAAGCTACAGCAGTTCACCTCTGGAAACACCCAGTCCTCAGTTTTGTTTTTTGAAACACAGCAGTGAAGTAAATTCTATATTGAAGTGGTGAAGAAATATGTCGTGGAAATAAACGCAGAATTACAGTCAATATTATTATACAATTGCGACCAATCCTCTCGTTGAAGATCGAATCTAAAAGCTTGTTGTGGCTGTTCGTTATATGAACGACCATAAAAGGACTTTACAACTTGGGACTCTATGACGCCGGATATCATTCTATGGTTTGAAAATGGAAAATCGAGTACACATGTAGGTCTTTCGTTCAGAAAATTCGGGTATATATGACAAATAGAAGATATTGTTGTGTAAGTCACTCTGGTTGGCCAGAGTGACGGAAGTTATACTGAAGTAAAGCATTAGAGAAGTTCACATATTTACTAGCTTATTTCAAATAATCAGGTTTATAATACCTATCCATAATTCTAACTAATTGAGTTTCAAGTTATTCGTATTTTGCACTTGGAGGTCTATAACAACAGATGATGTTGTACATTCGATTCTTCTTATTTTTAAGTGATATGGCACATACTTCGCAATTACCTTTCATACAGAACTAACTCAATCAATCACCTCTGGCCACACAAAATGCCGACTCCTTTCCCTTAAGTGTTAGTTCAGCAAAAATCACTTGCCAAGTGAAAATCACGTATTTTCGAATACGAAATAGATCTCTTTGTAGCACAATTTCATTCATACATATTAATTTTACATTTTTAAAATCATTTAAAAACAGTCCCAGTTCTTATTTTAGTGTTGTTCACTGTTGATGAATATGATTGAAGACTGGAATGTCTATCTGCTATCTGCCGATTCCTGTTCTTGTGAAATAAAAAACGCCTCATAAAAGTATTTATATGCCAAATATTAGCATCCATGGCTTTACTGAAATTTTCCAAAGGAATGATCGCCTTGCAGGATGCATAGATGGTTGAGTTCATGTAGCCCAATTTCACCTCAGAAAAATTAGGCTTCAAGACGATATTGTGTCAGGCTATAACCTATATACGTGTAGGTCGACTAATTTTGGAATCGCTCTGATTCCTACTCCAGAGTCATCCTTCTTGCCAATCAAAACCTTAGGTTTGCGGTTTTTGTAGGTCACCTCCTGCCATTCCTTGTTCAAGTGTGATTGACTCGAATCCTGAATAGTTTCGATGAAGCCACATAAAACAGTCCTCTGCTCATTAGTAACGCCTTGTTCAACTTGCTGTGGAGTTATCAAAGTTGGATGTTGAAAATTGCGGATCTGACCTTTTTAAACCGCTACCGTAAGATCTAGATATTGTAGTGGTATTTATGTCAATGTTATGATTAACTGATCTACTGGGTGATTTACTATGATTATTAGTTGAAGACGATGAGCCGGCAACATTGCAATTTGATAAATCTACGTCATTGTTACGTTTTATCTCATCCTTGAGCGACTTTTGGGTAAAAATGGTAATTTGTTGGTTCTGAATTGATCTTTCTTGCTTTTTTCACTCTCGTCAAACAATCGATCAACACTCGCTGTATCACTGTTCTCGTTGAGTGAGTCGAAATTTCCGTTTGCTTTCACAACTTTTCGAACATTTTAACTCAAATTCACGTCTATTGGTATTTTTTTGTTGTTATTATCTCTATCAGCTTAATTTTTGTTAACTCTTCTAGATCTTCAATATAGTCTTTGTTTGCCATGTTGCCATGAATACCGTTATTGAACAGGTGTAATAAATCCAAGAATATCTTACTCATACAAAACTAAATCACATTTATTTCAATTTCTATTAGAGAGCTGCAGAATCAACATAGGTATAAATACTTTTCGAAACCAGGTTGAGAACTCAAAATATTACATAGTTCAAGACAGAATGAAACCAATATAATATTTACAAAAGTACAGTTACTGATACATATCGGAATTATAAATTTGTTCTTCGATTATCACCACTATATATACTACAAAAATATACATTACAAAATTCACTAGGTATGTATCACAAACATTTCAAACACTACACTTTAAAATATACATTGGAATGGACTTCAAAAGGATTCAAACCCTCCACCTGAGAGTTTTGTTGCATATAGGCTGACAACCTAAAATGAGAAAAAAATTATTCCATTGTGATGAATAGTGAAACAATTAATTATAATATTGAATGATGGTTATATTATACACCTACATATGTAACTTATGAGGAATTCTTTTAATATTCATGAAAACATATATACAGAATTTTGGTCATGAAATATACAAACTATATTCCATTGTTGGTGGAATGAAGAATAAATTATGGTGAAATGAGAAAAAAAATTATGTGAATGAAATTCCGTATTTACTAACCTACATTCGATAAGTGAATAAATGAGTTTTTGAAAACTGCTGATATTGTGCAGTGATGCTGTACTTGCTGAAAAGCCAAAATTATTGTTGATCCGGAGGATGTTTCGCGGGAGAAAAAGACATTTTCAATGTGATTTGTGGATGGGTCTGAAATATCCATTTTCATTTACCTCTACTAGATATAGATAATTGTGTCCGAACAGTTATTTTATTATTCACAAGTATAATAATAACAGAAGTCTTTTCTAAACGTGATTTTGTTCATTGCATTGTTTAGCCATATCAGGGATTCAACTAGACATTAATTTTTTTTTCGAGATGAGCATTGAAAGTTTTTATCATTTGAACAAGTACAAAAAATATAACAAAGATAGAAAAAAATGTTAACAATAGAAGGATATAAGAATCTTCGTATTCAAGAAACACTTTATTGAATATTTTCACTAAACAGTAACAAAAATGCAACACGTGTTTTGATATACAATAGATTTTTCAGGCGTGTCTAGTCTATTGGTAAAGTAAAGATACGATACGGATTTTCATCAAGTATTGGCCGATTCCATCAAGTATATAAAAATTTTCTTCTGTCGCCACTGTTGCTGTTGGCTATCGCAAAATATTTGTGTAAAAATCGTCATACTCTGTCGGGACAAACAGTTTTCGCTTTCTCATGTCGTTTATTTTGAAGGAATTGACACGGAGATACTATAGCTCTCATTACAATATCTGAGCACAACATGAATAATAATGAACTTCAAACATCATCCTCAATCTACAATGTTTTTTGAATATTACCAAAGAACGTGGTCTCGGTAGTGTAGAGGTTAGCACATCCGCCTTTCAAGCGGAAGA
The DNA here is from genome assembly GCA_015342045.1 of Leptinotarsa lineolata. Classification (NCBI taxonomy): domain Eukaryota; kingdom Metazoa; phylum Arthropoda; class Insecta; order Coleoptera; family Chrysomelidae; genus Leptinotarsa; species Leptinotarsa lineolata. The sequence continues at coordinate 4,103 of WOGR01007194.1, forward strand.
CCGGGGTTCCGATTCCCCGCCGAGCCACCGTGCTGGGTAATCGCACGTTGAAAGGTAAGGCCTCGTTAATCCATTGCTTGTACAAGTTTCGACTTCTGAGAGTTGACGTTGGTCAGCTGGTTAACGAAACGAACAATTTTGGAACATTTTTTTTAGAACAACATATATATTTCAAGTTTGGTGTGTTTTTTGTTTCATTTGTCTATTGCATCAAGAATACTCGTACATTGCTTGAGGTATGAGAGGCAATGAAAATTTAATATTTTTCGAAGGTCACTGAAAGTGACCTCCCTCAATCTAAAATGTTTTTTGAATATTACCAAAGAACGTATATATTTCAAATTTGGTGTGTTTTTTGTTTCATTTGTCTATTGCATCAAGAATACTCGTACATTGCTTGAGGTATGAGAGGCAATGAAAACTTAATATTTTTCGAAGGTCACTGAAAGTTCGAAGATCCTATATTCACTCATATTGGGCAAAATTAAAATATTAGGTATCAATCAAGTTTCTTCTGAGAAGTGATACCCAAACCAGGTTTCAATTAGAACATTTTTCTTGCCACTTCCGAGTTGTTTCAAGTATAGTTACTCTCATTTGCCCGATCATCTATATTGTGAGTCTGAGAATATTTCGACTTAGATGTCAATACCCTGGTAAATGCTGGGATGCGTTTCTGTTTCAGAAATTATTGCAAACCGAGTGTTGAATTCGAAAAATTATGTTTACCAATGATAATATAATATATTCGGTCTGTTGTTCACTATTTGTTCAGTATTTGGTGAAATGAGGCAATATTGCTTCTCATATGGGTGTTCCAAAAATGATGATGCAAGTATAACGTTGTATAAGGTACCTAGGATAAGGACAATTTGTAAAATATTCAAAAAAGTGAATGAACCATGAAGGAACTAACAATAGACGTAAAAAAAAGTGCATTTCAATATTGATGAAATTTAAATTTCTGAATCTAAATATAAGCAATAGTAATTAGCATCTCTTTTCGACATAATTTTGATCGAACATAGAAAGAAAATTACTTTAGGCAAAACGGACAATTCTGAATAGACTAATGCGAACGAAACGCATCTAATATCAAGAGAAAGGATCCACAGATTTGACATTACTTGTGAAATATTTTGATTTCTATCCAATAGGCTAACAGTAATGCAAACGTGTTCACTCACCGTCATAAATATTTTCGTTCAAACGTTTCAATTGCAACAGTCATCTTCAGTGGCGTGGTCGAAGTACTCTTCTTGACGTGTCAACTGTTTCAGTTGACACGTCAACTGTTTCAGTTGACATGTCACGAATAGTACTTCGACCACGCCACTTAAAATGACTGTCACAGTTGCAGTTGAAACGTTTGGAGATTGTAACCAAAGAAGACCACTGCAAAACCCGGAAACCAACCAAATCATTGACGCCAGCCATGAAAGCCTACATTCCTATTTAAATATTTTTGTTACAATATTCACATAAGAATAAAATTTGTTCACAAAACGCACACAAACTGACACCGATGATAGTTTTGAATTCTTATAGAGACACAAAAGTAATTCAGATAAATCGGTGAACTTTCATGCGTTTACATACATAACCTGAAATAATATATTGTCAATTTTATCTACCTCTCAATTTACATCATCATGTTGTAGAAAACGCAACATTGTATTGATAAACAGCCATATTAACGGTATCTAGCAAACAGCGGCCCACGTAAATTAATTTAATCAAGTAGACTAGCCACATTGGTCGACAGATTTACAATAGTGATGAATCATACCAACCTTATAAATGAACATATACTGTTCTTTTGTCTGCACTGCGCTTGCTCGATCTCTACGTATCCTGTAAACAATTTTAGGAATATCTACAAGGCGTGTTTGCTCAAACTCTCTGATGGCAATATCACATGCTATTACTACTCCTGTCCTTCCTGTTCCAGGGCTGCAATGAACTACTACTGGGTTCACTTCATTAATAGCTGAACCATTCATATTACCGTTGATGACAACGTTCTGAAATGTGAAATAATTATTTTGAAAAACTCAATTTACTAATAAACACATAAAATTCTCGAAAAACTCTTTTATAATAATGCACTCAATAATTTGTTTGGTGAAAATTCATGTGATAGCAATTTGATTTGTGAGAAGATTCTTTTACAATTTGGTAAGTTCTCGAAGAATCTTTTGGAGTCACAGATTACCGACTATTGATTTGTGAAAATTTAAATATCATGGTGGTAAATCTTTTAGTTCAAATAGTTCTAACATTCAAGTTCTAAATTTTCGAAAATATTATTTTAGGCGGATTTGAGTATTTGAAAATTTCATCTCACTACAAGCGGTAACTTTTTGAAATCTTATGGAGTTCTAGAATTATTCGACTATTTCATTTTCTACGCCAATTATTCTGACACTTATTATTTCCATATGAACTCTGAGTGGCACTATTTTAAAATATAAAGGATCAGTATTTGATGTTGACAAGATGAATGAAGTAAGCTAAGGTCAATTAGGATCGCAGGAGGTTCAAAAATAAATAATCTTATATTCCGAAAATATACTGCCATCTTCAAGATACTGAGAAGTAGAAGGAATTGAGGAGGTCGGTACAAATGAATAGACAGCCAGCAAATGCAGGCATCTGCTGAAGAAATATTCAAGTGAAAGCCTTGGGGCTAGTGAAAGCTGCAGGCAATATTAGTGCAAATTATCAACGATACTTTGAAACAGCAGCAAGCTCTTACGACTGGCATCAGGAAGAAATACCTAACCAATTGGTATTGCATTCAAGGGGACAAGCTTGCCTATGCAAAAATACCACACAAATCTGAATGCAGAACTTCATCATCAGACACAAAAACTGAAAGTTAGAATTGGAGCTGCCAGTGAAGAATTAATCTGAAAAAAATATTTTTACCACACAACGCAACCATAACTCTTCTTCACGGACGTTTCACCAACCAAATTCCTGTCATCAGTCTAGAGGGATGAGTTCCAGATACCTCGAAGGTAATTGAACATATCCATATGTTCCTATTTATAAATGATTCAATGCTATCAGATGTAGAGCTACTCTGAATGTGCTGAAATGTATCCGAACATTTTAACGAGAACCAAAATTGACGAAAGTGCTATTTATTATTGAAGATGTGTATTACACTCAAAAAGTCAAAAAGCGTTTCCAATTATTGTTTCATACCGATCACCAAGAACACTGTTGATCACTTGATAAGTTCAAAAAGTTTATGATTCTATATTTTTCAACTCATGTAAAAAAACTCAGTTTTATTTAATTTTTACCTTATCAAGTGTTGATGACTTCATGAAACTCCTGGCTTCAATCAAAAATGCAATCATTGAGTTTCCTTCAGATGGAACTCCTTTCTCTGGCCACCCCAAATACCAGAAATGAGTTACTTCTCGCCAACTGTTCGACACCATATTCTATAACATACAGAAAAAATTTTACCACTTCGGTTCATAGAAAGTTCTTTGAATATTTTAATAAAAACAATATAAAGATAAAAATGATGGAAAGTCAATGGAAGACATGAGAAAGAAAAATGGTCGTTTTTCAACCAGAAGATGAGAAATAATGCTTAAAAACTGCTGATAAATGAAGAAAAATAATTTTTCAATTTCAATAGAAAGTATTTTGAAGAGACGTTGAACATGATAATCAACGCTCGTCTGGGTAATGAATGAAATAAAAATTCATTACTTTATTGGCAGAATACATTCTCTATGGTGTGAAATTTATCTGGACACGTACTGTTCTCTAAAAATTTCTTTATCCTAGAAAAGATTATGCAGGTCCTAGTGTTACACTTAGGAACGGGTAGAAATGGTAGATATAAAAATCAACTAAATTATTCCAATACATGTGCAACGATGATGAGAATATAGATAATGATCGATCCATCAAAGTGTCATCCACTATCACATCATAGAATATGGTTATTTGAATCGACTTATTACCTATCTGAAAGACAATAAATTCTCTATCATGATAAACATAGTTTCACAACAACAATTCAGTAATTTTATCAAAATATTCAGTTATTTGACTAAGTTGACCACGAAATACTTTCAAGTTACATATGGTATAGAGAATATTTGAATAAAATCGATGAATCTGCGAAAACGTCAACAATACATCATTATCAGAAACAAGGTGCTTCAAGGTATTTATTTTGATAGCACTTTGAATTGAAAAACTAACTTTGAGAAACTTGTTCAGAATGTCTATTGAAACTTGAATGAAATATTTACTTTCCTCAAGTGAATATATCGAGTGTATTTTTGGGGTTGAGCCACACATTCAAGTTGTGCTTTTGTTGCTTAAAAGAGAATTATGAGGACTACACCTGGTGTTTCTCAAAGAACAAGTTTCAAGTTTAGACTAACGACTTTACCGACAATTTACATTTATGAATTGTGTGTGTACATTTTCAAAAATGAGGAAGATAAAATGTCTATTATTCATAATGAGAACACAAGATTCTAAATTCCACTATATAACAAAATACCTTATATCAAACGAAACCCCAGATAGTGGCCTAATAAGTAATATTTGGTAAACTAATGAACTATCAAATCATTTGAAATCAAGTTTGACTTTAGAAGCGTTTAAAAGTATATTGAAACTTTTTTCACATAATTTTTTTTCTCTGTTGACAATTTTGTCAGTGTGTGAACCTCATATGTTTATTTATTGTCTGTGATAATGATTTTTTGAGAGGAAAATAAAAATTATTACAACTACTATTATCACTAACTGAAGAGAGGTTGCTGGACAGGCCGTACTCAAGAAGCTCCAGCACCTTTGAGATGAAAGAGTAGTAAAGGTATTATTTCATCATTCAGATTGTTCTTGATAGAGTCTGCAACCAGGAGGAGCGCCTCAGTTTCTGACTCAAGCCGACTTGACCTGAGAAAATTCAACGTCAGGTGCTTTCATGAGCCGAATGCTCCAATATTGTTAAGAAAGACCCCACACAATGGCTAATCCTTGTGTAGCCGCAGATGTAAAGTAATCGTAGCGGATTCGATGTGGACCTTTTGCTCAACGGGTTCCAGCTCGGTAACAGAGTTCAGTATCGAAAAACAAACCAAGTTCATCGGCTGCTCCGGCTTCTGCTTTTTCATGGTTATGGATCATCTGAGGCTAACTCTTGATACCTTTACAGGCTCTAACCAAAACAATTGTGTTATCAACCTCAAAAGTTAACGGCTTCTCAATTGTCGGGGTACGTTAAAAAGACGATTTAGAATGCAGACTTCTATGCAGATGCAAGATTTTTCGGTTCCTCACGCTGGTACACCTCCTCTCGTGTCCACTTGATCACTATAGGAGAGTAGAGTAGATTCGGAACTGCAAGCATGTTTGTAGACACAACTTTGTTTTTTCTGATATTTCCGATGATCCGATCTGTCGGAGGTTGTGCTGATACTTGCCGCGGATAAATGTCTTTACTGAAAGTAACTCTTAGGAGCATCGCTGTTCCAAGGTGAGTACAGGTTTCAGACGATGTAAGATGTTTCCGCATACGAGCAAATTTTTCTATTCCGATTTCCATACCGATAGCATGTTCTCTTCTTCAAATCCTAAGGACTGATAAAGATTATTTTCTCTAGAGGCATACATTTCAAGTTCATCCAAATTAAATAAAAGAGTGACCTTTTGCCTCTGGTATTTGGACGTGCCGCAGCTGTATCCACGAGTATTCCTGAGAGTAACGAATATTGGTAATAATGAAATGCAGAAAAGGCGGAAGAGGCTTGGAGAAGCGGAGGAGTTGGGTTCTCTTGACAGCGGGGTCACTAGATAGTGGGCTAGGTGAGCAATGAGCAATAGTGTTTTCTCTGTAGACTCGGAATTACTTAGAAACTCCATGGTCCATAAAGGGTCGTACAAGTAGTCACTGCAGGCAGAGCCCCACATTAACTTGACAATGCTTTCTATGACAAGAGGGCGGCTAGTAGGTATCTCGTGGTATGCCGTGAAGAATTAAATGAACTTGCAAACAGAAACAAATCAACTTTGTACTCGGTGCCAGGACATTCAGGAATCACAAGTAATGATAAAGCTGATGAATATGCAAGACATGGATCATCAACTTCATATATGGGTCCTGAACCAGCTCTGGGGGCACCAAAATGATTGGTACGAAACCAGATTAGGACATAGACCAATAAGAAGCATACAGAGTACTGGGCAAAATTACCTGGCAACAAACACAGTAAAACTTTCATTATGGAACCGTTCGCGAAAAGAACCGAAGAACTACTTCAATACAGTAGGGATCGGCTCAAAATAATCACAGGGCTACTAATCAGTCACTGTCCGCTCAGAGGACATCTGAACAACATGGGGCTGTACAACGGGAACCTTAGCTGCAGATTATGCAACGAAGCTTTACACATGTGAGGCACTGAATCACAGGAGGCAAGTAATATATGGACTTATAAAATTATGTCCAGAAGAATATGACGAACATCCAACACAGAACCTGTACAAACTAGTACAGGGAACGAGCGTGATGGAATGGGTGTCATGAAAAGATGGGAGAATGCAATAAGCCCAAGAGGCTGCAGTTTTTTCTGGAGACGTGGAACAAATGGACAAGTCAGACAGCTCCAAAGTAAAAAAATGTATCTAGAAGCCAAGCTTCGATGATGTATGATCCAGAGTTTACTCAGTGGCAATGGGATGACTCTCACACAATAGGGTGACAACCCACTCGGCAGGGATTTTTAACCGATCCCAGCTGCAGGACGAAAGTCCAAAAGTACCAGACTACAAATCATTATTGTGGAATCTGAAATAACTAAAATCATTTCCAAAATGTTTTTTCACGTGGATTATTTTTTTCAGTAATGAGTTACATTTTTCTTGTTTCATGTTATATTTAATATACATATAAAATATAATATGATAAATATGTACAACGTACATATCCACTCTTTGTTCAAAATCAGCCATAAATGTTACTTTTGGAGGTAGTATGTAATTTTAAATATGTTTTATTTATTTCTATATCGATAAGAAAATTCAAAACAATCAATTCATTGATTCATCAAAATTGAAATCAATTTTGATCATACTTACCTTGAGCTGAAGACTGGAAATGATATATTTATCCTTCACATCTCTTTTTTTCAGAGTAACTTGGAAATCACCGAACAGCCTGTTGCAGTCTAATATTTCGGAAGGTGGAAGATAATCAAAACATTTTTCCTGAAAAAAAAATTATTTAAAAAAATCTATATCTGCATCTCGGTGTTTTTTTTCATACCATTCCATTTTCAAAAAAGTGAGTAATCATCAAAATCACTTTTGATTGTTGTTCCCACATCATTCTCCAAAAGTCATCAACGGTGTCCTGCAATGGAGCTTGGCATGCAATATAATATCCTTTTGTATTTTTTGGACCCTGGAAAATACCCTGTTTTGAGTTTTTGATATAACCCCCATGAAAATGGATGGATGAGAAAAGTTATTATTTATGTTGTTTTAACAGTTCTACGAAAGAACCTGAATCACATTTTTAGGAATGTGTTCTGATCGAGATAATGAATGAGGTATTAACCTTCTGAACGTCTCTTATGAAATTAACTGAATAATTCTGTTTTTCAATTCAATCATGCACATGGAATGCCATTTCTTATTATTCACGTGGTACAACTATTTATCAAATGTAATAATTATACTAGGCACGAATAATATCAGTTAAAATTGAGTAAACAGAATAATGAGAACATGATTAAATCAACAATCAGGATATATTATAAGCTAACAATGGAATAATGGTAATATAAGTATTTCAATAATTATTCAGAAATTTCAACATGATTTGTATTAAAATATCACAGTATATGAAGTATACCACCGCTATCATGGATGAACAACGGACAACAACTGAAAAAATTTAAAAACTCCCACACTATGTAAAAATAACTTTCCGGGCTGGCTGGCAGTAATCTTTAGGTTTTTATGCCTCACGTTTCATCTACGACTGCGAAATACATTATCCAAAGCGATGAGGCAACATACGAAGTGTTCTGGGTGTCCTCGAAGTAGATCCTACAGAATTGGTTTGGATCTTCAAATTTATGGGTAGAATGGGCTTGTTTCATGCTATGGAAAATGATACTGGTTTGCTTATAGACTGATCGAGTTAGGGGTATATTATACTTATCAAGCCTAATCGGTTCCAAGATCTCTTTATATTTGCAGAAAAAAAATTCGAAACGCAAGAATTTAAATTGGCCGCGTACACCACTAGTACACTCTGGGTATGGCATTGCACAGAATGAGCTTTCTGATATGCAAATGTTTATAATTCAACTCATTTTGTAGCCCTAACGAAGGCAATAATCAATCGTTGAAACGTTGTGAACACTGAGTAGTGTTTTTTATGAACAACCTAT
>WOGR01007195.1:0-12549 GCA_015342045.1 Leptinotarsa lineolata
TACGATTTGTAATCGGTTCGTTACTGACATATATAGAATGCTTTGGAAACGGAATATGGTACTGAATGGATGCATTCATCCAGAAAAATTGAACTTTTTTACGATAGCAGATTAAGAGTAAAATCGAGAAATGTCCTCTCGTTCATTTCCAGCGAGTGATAATTTCACTTGAAACCGTTGAAAAACCGGCCGATACTCAATGAAAATCCATATTGAAACTAACTTATACAATAAGAACTTATACTATAAGATCTTGACTAAAATGGTTTTGAAAACCACAAAATCCACTTCGCTTTCAAACTTTCTTTCTGTTAATAAAGGATTTTCAATTCAATAAATATTGATGGATGTAACCATTACTACGTGGTTATTTATTTCGCGTATGGCTATACATCACAGATAAATATGTAACAAAAATAACATTTTCATTTCACATTTCTGATCATTCCACAAACAAACACTAAGGGTACGAATATATTTTATTGACTCTCTTGTCGCAATCAGGAAATCGGATGGGTTGCTACTATAGGAATCGATTGGACAGTCCTCTATCACGTGTTTAATACTCGTCTTTCAGCGCCGCAGTCACAATTTGAGGAAGGTATTTTCCCCCGTGAAAAGTCAGTTGGAGCATCTACCACAATTCGTCTTCATTCTATTAAATGTTGTCCAGATTCGTCTTGGTTGATCAAAACCTTCTGGCTTGCTTGTAACGCATGGCATATCCCGGTTGGAAGGTGTGTCTTTCTTCTTCCAGTTTTCTTTCCACCGCTCAATCATGTTGAAGTTTTCTTCGATAAGAAACTCTGCCATTTTTAGAGGGAGTTTTCGTGAGCGTAGCCTATTTATGGTTCTGCTGGTTATTCCAACGTGGGAGCGAAGCACAGGATCAGCGTTAATTTTTCCATACTACCCGACCAGAGCATGTATTCGGCGAATTTGTGGAGGAGCTATGTGGCTAAGTGTGGGTAGCCAATAAGTGGGCATGGTTTTGATTGTGCCTGATATTGTACGCATAGCTTGATTGAGTTGGGTAGTTGGGCTTCAACATGTTTTGTGTGTGGGCTGTTGATCCACACCGGTGCACAGTATTCCGCAACGGGGTACGGTGTGTGGGCTGTTGATCCACACCGGTGGACAGTAATCCGCGACGGGGTACACCAAACCCAGTGCTGAGTGTGGGTGTTGTGGAACCTCATGTGGTGCCGCATAGCTTTTACAGGATATTATTTGGGTTCTGAGTTTTGCAGCTGTCTTCATAAGATATTCTTTAAAGCTGAGGATTCTGTCGAGTATGACACCCAAATATTTTGGGTACATATTTTTCTCAGTCATCCTCCAGACGGGCAATGTACCCTATCAACATAAGAGGGCAAAAATCTTCGCTATTTTAAAACAAGGGATAGCAAATGATATACCAAAAAACTATCGTTCAATTGACCTTCTAAGCATGGTATACACACTCTTTGAAAGACTGCTATGTAACAGGATTAGTCCAGCAATACTGCAACATATACCTGTGGAACAAGCAGGATTACAACACTGTGTGGCGACAATATATAAATTAGGTAAATTGAAGGGGTAATATTTTTAGGAGTGAATAATTTTTGGGAAAGAAAGTTTTCGGCTTTTTACTACTCCGTTTTGATACAAAAAATGTGGGAATCTTCCAAAAAAAGGAAGGAAGCAATCAATAAAAAATAACACTACACAAAAATGTGTAGATCATGCAAAGAAGTAACTTTCAGACACAAACTGGAAGAAAAAGCCCTCTCGAAATAACTTCTTTCATATAAACATTGAATTACACGAAAGAAAAATACTTTCGAAACAAATACTTTTATATGAATACTGAATTATACAAAAAACACTTTTTTTCTATCAGTTTGTATTCAGTACATTCGTTATAGATTTAAATCAGATATATTTTTTTGTATCAAGATGGAATAGTAGAAAGCCAAAAACTTTTTTCCCAAAAATTAAACTCCTAAAAATATAACCCTTTTAATTTAAATAATTCATATTTTTAATAAATAAAGTGTATGAATCGGCCAATTATATACCAAGTTTTTCAAGTTTAGACCACAATATCGTTTTATTCATCATATTCTGATAAATTGGGTTTGGAAGATTATAGTCTACCATGATTTGCTGTCGAGGAATTGTCAGGCGCTGTGTCCGACTTTATTTATACCTTTCAGAAGCTGTGCCGTGTCCCCGATGTAAAAAAAATTACAAAAACTGGAATTGTTTACAGTCTCATATATCTCAGGACTGCGGAAAAGAAAAGCTCTTCAAGTGTTTGTATTGTACCAATTCTTTCAGAAGGAAACAGCATGTTATCAGTCATATGGTTAGAAAACACCAATACAAGATAACTACCAAAAAGCGATGAATGTTTTGAAAAGCGAATAAGAACAATTAGTGCAATTGTTTCAGTTATTTGTGTATAATATTGTCTGTATTATAATTTATTTTGAATGAACTTATATTTCTAAGGGCTAAACTTTACTTGAATTCTTTTTATAATGTATGATATTCTTATTGATCTGGTAACATAATTGTTTGTTATATGGATAACATAAGCCAACCGATTTCACAAATGTTTTCAATTGTATCTAAAAAATACTCAATGCAGCTGAAAACATCATTGCAGTTTCCGTTATTATTCATACAGAAAAATTAGAACTATTTTCATCAATTTCCAGAGAAAATATGTCACTCATTTGATTCAATGTTCTAATCTAATGATATTAATAATAATAAGTCCTTATTTTCAGATGAAGAGATTAACATGTTTGTTTAAACTTCATACTTTGCATTGTAACAGATATCTACAAAAGATAAGAGACGAGCTATCAGCTAGGTGATATGCAAGCAATTCACTTCTTCTGCTTTCAAACCTACCCTAGAAAAGAAAGAAAAAAGGAAAAAAATGAAATATATAAGATGTACCAATACTATAATAACTGTGAGATTATTTCAATAATTCAATAAGTTAGAATGTAAGGGAAAGCAAAGCACCCCTACGAAAATTATTGCAAAATAATACACCATTATAGTTGAACAAACATGAACCCCCTATCCTTGTATATGGTCTTTCAACAGGGACTTTCGAATTCTGACAATTGATGACGGACAATCTGTTGAAACTACATCTGTCAAAATAGTTGTCATTTATTCAGTCTGTTTTGCCAAATTTCCAGCGATGTGCATCTTCGTTGATCTTTCCAAAGCTTTTGATACCGTCAGTCATACAAAACTATCTATATAGATAGGCATTTTTGATGGCACCTACAGATGAAAGAAATAATCCGAACGTTAAGAGGTACACTTTCAAAGTTCAATAACCTAAAGAACTTTCTTGACATTCAGCATTTGAAAACGTTGTACTTCGCACTTGTACAATTACAACTATCCTATGGTATAATAGGTTGGGGAGGAGTGAATGATTATTATCTTAGAAATCTAAATGCCATACTGAAGATTGTATTTTATAGAAAAAAAAACTCATCCAATTGAGGCCTTATTTAAAGAAGCGACTGTATGTGATATTCGACAACTTTTTTGTATGAGCATACTCGGTAATGTAAAAAAGGAAACATCAAAATAGAACCAATTATTCATTCCTACAATACTAGGAAAAAAGGAAACTATCTAAATGCACCACGATATGGCAAAACTGTAGGACAAATAAACGCAACTTATCTCGGACCACGCTTATACCAAATATTACCAGAAAAAATAAAAAATATCAATAGTTCTTACATGTTTAAAAGAGAAGTAAAGAAATTTATTCTGAATATCGAAAGAACTTTTTTTTCTGTCTTCATTAATCAAACTATATCAAACAGCAATTAAACCAAGGCAATTATTGTGTAGACGATGTTACATTGAGTAACCATACACTGAATTTACAACATACTCTCATCACGAACAAGCTATAGATTTCTATGGCTTCTCTGATTATCTTGTTAAGTTTCGATAGCACTCCATGTAATTTATATCACTGTATGAGACAGTAAAGATATTATTATTATTATATTATATTATAAATCACCATGGACGGATATATCATTCGACAACATATGCAAATGATGAAATTGTTTTATCAAAATGGGTGTTCTGGGCAATGTACCGCGCGCTTCGCTCATTTTACTATCGCCATAATCGTCCTATCGGGGAGGACTATTCGCAATGTGGTGGAGAAATTTGAGTCTACTGGTTCAGTAAACAATCGACCAATACCTGTACGTCGACGAAACGCAAGATCTGCCGAAAACATCGCCGCTGTCTGTGAGAGTGTGCAGTCGATTTCGAGTCGCTCACAAGACCAAACTTGGCGAATTTTGCGTTGTGACTTGGGCCTGTACCCGTACAAAATTCAACTGACCCGAAACTGGAGTTGAACGACGTGTGTTAGTTGAATGGGCTCAGGGGCAGTTGGCAACTGATTCTAATTCTTATCGAAAAATAATCTTCAACGATGAGGCCCATTTTTGGATGAATGGGTACGTGAACAAACAAAAATGTCGAATTTGAGACGATACCAATCCACATGTGATACAAAGGCGTCCAATGCATCCCGAAAAAGTCACTATTTGATGTGGATTTTGGGCTGGCGGCGTCATTGGTCTATATTTCTTTGAGAAAGACGTTGGCCAGGCTATCACTGCCAACGGCGAGCACTATAGGTCTATGATTACCAACTTATTTTGGCCGGAACTGGATTATCTGGAAACCAAAGACATGTGGTTACAACAGGACGGCGCTACGTGCCACACAGCTCATGCCACATTGGATATTCTGCACGTGCGATTTGAAGGCAAGGTCATTTTACGTAGAGGTGACGTGACCTGGCCACCGAGATTGTGCGATTTGACCCCGGTAGACTGTGGAGCATCGTAAGTCGCAGGTGTATGCGAATAAACCACAAATCACAGGGGTCCATAATCGATGCCTTCGGTCAAATTCAGCCTGATTTATGCGCCAGAGTCATAGAAAATTGGACGTTTCGAATGCGCTCCATCCAGAGAAGCCATGGCGGACATTTGATCAATGTTATATTCCACACATAATGGCATCAGTAGGTCTTTCAAACGAATGAAAAAACCGATGATATCTCACACACACTTTATTTTATTCACATTTGAAGATAGTAAGGGCCGCAGTCACGATTGACGTGAACGAAATCCGAGCTTGTGGGCCGTGGTCGAATGGGACCTGAAGTACCAAAAGTTTCGTCTGCTACTGCAGTAGATATCATCAGTGGTATGTGCGTTGACTGAAAAGACAAAGGTAATATTTCGAAGTCTCGGCAAGGACTAAGACAGTAGTTGTGAGACTTCAGGTTCCTGATTTTGTTCCCTAAATAACTACAGGTCGTTTAGCTTGAGTTTGAATGAGCCCAGGCACAAAGCTTTCATCAGATCCGGTAGAGAGTTATGTAGATGCACTATTTGCTAACTGAAAGAACTTTTCTGTGTATTGATATGTTACAGTCTGAGTCTATGTCTCGTATTACCTGCTTCATAGTTTTCCATAGAATGTAGAATATATAATATTTTGATTAGGAAGCAACTGCTAGACCGCAGAAACGTACACGCCTAGTTCTTTACAAGGTAGGTAACCATTTAAGTTTATTTCCAAATTGGGACACACGTTGATCTTTTGAGATCATGAATCAGCCTCAGGAAATTATTTTGTGCGCGTTATTGAAAACGGCTAGAAATAAATATGTATGGATGGAACAGTTTGCATTTTTGAGCACTTCCTAAGATTCAACAAGTTCAAATGAGTTTTGTGTATAATGCTCTGATCAAATCCATGTTAAGATTCACTAGCTTACAAATTTAATATCAAGTAACTGATAAGGGCGTATGTAGAGTTTATGAATGTAAAATATTTGGATTATTTAGTTAAAAAATATCAGAACGCTAATTATTTCAACATGAAATAAAAACGCACTGATAGATAGGTTAAACAAAAAGTGAAATGTCATCGATGAACGTCTTCAAAAAAACACTTTATTGTGGGATTTTCACTAAACAGTTTTATAAAAACGCAACACGTGTTTTGCCATACAATGGCTTCTTCGTATTAAGAAAAAAACACTTTATTGTGTTTGTTATGGATTTTCATCAAGTATCGGCCAATTCCATCATATATCATTGATAAACCAAAAATAAAAAACTTATTGATAATAAAATGAATATTTTTGGAATATATGGTGTTCAAAATTGTCGTAGTAAGATATAGCAATTATGGTAAATTGTAAACTGCTTATTCAATATAATTCACAATTCATTGAAAAATAATTCATTCCATCATTCCAATAAATATTGATTACAGCACAAGCTGTTACTAACAATTGCTTGTTTTCTCAATGCTTCTCATTTTCAGTTGATTGTTCCTCAGTTTTTCGTCCCAAAAAATTTATTAGCATTCCTGTCAAGTGCCCTGAATGTGGACAAAATTCAAGAATTCCAATTCATTATCTTCTCATCTACGTCAGCAATGTGGAATAGAACCAAAGTACAGTTGCAATATTTGCTTTAGGAAATTCAAGAGATCTCACGATGTGAAAAGGCATCACATGCAAGTACACAAGGAAATTTTATCATCTAGAAATATTTTGGTTTCTGCGCATCGTGGAAGTAAAAGTTGAACTGTTTTAAACAATATTTTGTAGGATTTGCATTTCGATATATATTTTATGAAGGGTTTTAAGAACATTTGGTTGAACTGAGTTTCAATGAAGTTCATAAAAGAATCTAAGGAATGTAACAAACTTAATTTCCGATTATCAATATGGTTTCAGAGAGGAAAAATCAACGGATAATGCAATTCGTTAACTCACAACCTATGTATACAATTCATTAGATACAAGCAGCCCATCGCTTTGTATATTTGTCGATGTCTCTAAAGCCTTTGATACTGTGTGTCACATAAAACTACTGGAAAAATGGAAAAACTATGGCTTGACAAGTAAGATTCACAAAATTTTCAAAGAATTATTTAACAGATCGTGACAAAAGAGTTCGCATTGGTGAGACTTTTGAGTGAACCAATGACTCTTACATATGACTCTTAATAGTTTGATAAATATAAAAACTGAAGGCAAAATTCTGAGTTCCGCAGACGATACCGCTTTTTTATGAATTTAAGTCATGGAAATCTTCGAAGTCAGACGTGAAAGATAATTTTAAGTTTACAGAGAAATGGTTCAGATATAATTCTCTGACATTCAATTTAGAAAAAAACAAAATATTTATCATTCCTTTCATACTCGAATATGGGACCTCCGATAACCGGTCAAAATGCCCAGATTCCCGAGACTGAATCAATCAAATATTTTAGCATCGTAATCGATCGACATCTGGAATGGAATTTATAAATAAAATATGAAGTGGAGAAGTTAAGAGGAATGCTTTTTAGATTAAAATATATGAAAGATTTCCTGGATATAACACATCAAAAAAAATACTCTACTAATACGCCTTTGTCCAAACATAGCTCACCTATAATTTGCATGATGACTTGTCATCTTGCAAATTGAACTTCGCCTTTTATCATCATATAACAAATGATCTGTGCCTGATTAATTCGCTTGAAATGTATTAGAAGATAATAAAGACGATATTAATATTATTATAGGTTGGGGTGGTGTTATTAACAATCACTTGGAAAAGTTGAACACAATTCACAGATAGATTTTGAGAATCATAATGGGCAAACCAATAACATTTCGAAAAACAGATGTATAACAAATCTGGTTTGTTTGATGCCAGGCAACTTTTTTGATTAGCTATGATCCTCGATTTAAAATAAAAACCTCCCAAAATTGTGGCACATCAACATAATACCACAGAAGTAAATATAATTTATTAAGCGTACAACGCTGCGATAAAATAATAGGGCAGCTTCATTGTAATTATTTGGCACCACGACTATATTCTTCACTCCATGTCGAAATAAAGAACATAAATAGTATCAATTTCTTCAAGAAAAAAACAAAACAATGACTGTTAAATTGTCAAAGAGAAGATAACCGTGATTTTTCCAACCAGAAGAATAAATGTTGGACTTCTTTAGGGAAATAACTTACTTTTGCAAATCTGTTATGAACCATATAAGTCGAATATGAATGTACAATTCTACAAGTTTTAAATAACACTCGCAAATTCAACCTCACTTTTACCAAATAGGTATTGCTCTTCAGAGACATTTTATATTTTAAATTTTAATATTTGATGGAACTTATAACTGTTATGAATTCTATCATCACCTTTCAATGTATAAATGTTATAAATTTTGTTACCAAAGTTCTATGTAGGTATAAATTTTATCACCAACTTTCAATTCTTCATTAATCTCAATGATCATCATGCCATTGAAAAAATTAGGGGGAAAGTTGCTGACCGCAGGGGGGTGAAATTTCGGGTATGATTCTTCTTAGAAATAAAAATTGACGTGTTCTTTGAAATTTTCGATTACATGTCCGTTTCTGACTTACAGGGGAGGTCAAGTTTTCGTTGGAACGGCCTGTATAATTTCAAGAAACGTCGATGTCGGAGCTTGGGCTTGAAACTCTATAGTCTTCTGACTATCCCATAGATGAAATATTATTTTCAGCGCAAGGTTAGAAAAAAATTTAAAAAAATACATGGTTGTTTTTCGCATTAATTTCAACTAGAAAAATAATAAAATGAAAGAATTCATTTATTTATAACAAATTGTCTATTCAACAAACATTGAAAAATTTCAAAAATTAAGTTTTTTTTCCAAATATCAAAAAACAAGATAAATAATGATTAAAAAAAATGGTTCCTTAATATTAATAATTAGTGGTAAAAAAATTATTAATTAACAAATGCGTTTTTTGCATTGTAAAAATTCAATTATGTTATAAACAATGCATTTGTCTATAAAAATTATCAAAATTATTTTTATGTAGCTTCTGATAAAAAAACATATCAGTAATAATAATAAAAAAAATTTGTTCGATTATTTATTAAAGTTTTTTATTCAAAAAGGCAGTAAATTGTTAATAAATAACTGAGAAATAATGATTTTTCAATATTTCGGAAGGAAATCGATTCTTAACCGTTATAATCATCGCTCTACGAAAGAAAAAAAAATCCACTCTTATAGTTTAAAAAATATCACACTTGCAATATTGATGATCGAGTGATAAAAAATTGTTAATCAACAATAGCGTAATAAATCGAATAATTGCAATAAAAAATTTTTACCGACAGATTATTGTTCATTAACTTTTGAGTATATGCCTGAATTGTTTCATTCCTTAATTCATATATTTGATATGCTAAAATTTTTTTTTTAATTGGACCAAACAGGCACGGCTTACACCCGATTGGTCCTACAGTTCCGGGAGTCAGGACTTTTTTATAGGAAATTTCTTCCTCTTCTCGAATCTTTTTTTCTATTTCAAAACTCTCAATTAGTTTTTGAGATATTTCCAAAAACCTATACCCATTTTTCACTAAATTGTCTATAACTTTCACAATTTTCATTTCCGACAGTCGTCCGTTTTCAAAAACTTTTAAGACGCTATTTCGAATCGAATAACATCTCAACCATAATTTTCGGAGACTGCTGAAAAAAGCTCGAAAAAAAAGCACTTCTTAACTGGACCAAAATGCACGGAGTCATCAACAGAAACCAGGCACACTTTGTCGTTTCGGTCAGGTCATTTCGAGTTTGGGATATCACTAAGGTCACCACTAGGTAGCTTTAGCTACCTGCTACCGGATCCAGTATTCGATATAGACAATAATTTATCGAGTGGATTTGATATAATTCGACGAAGTACTCAAAAAAATATGTAAACAGCAGACACGTGTTTCTTTCTAGCTCATTCAATGAGTGCTTCATCCATGAATTTTCTCATGAATACATTGCTCAGAGACTACTCTGGAGTTTCTGGCACTCGTGAGTATATTATCAACGTTTGGCTGACCTGTTACTTGCCAAATAAACGTAATTATTATTATTATTATATATGCATTACATAAAAAAGGATCTGAATCACTCAAATGAAATTAACTTTTATTTACTTTTCAAGGATCAACAATCACAGTGGAGAGGATATTATCAGTTGAATTCCATTTTGTTTACAAGCGCATCATTTCACATCATTTAACAAAATTTTTTTTATACATTATCTTGAAAAATCTTTTTATAATTCAACAAATTTCATGTTGATCAATGCTCAATACATAAATAAATTCAAAAATTATTTATAAATTAGGAATTTTAATACTTACAGTTGAAAACAATGAATACAGCGTCCAGTCTTGGTTGGCAACGGATCATTTTAGTAACGCAATGACACATGACACTGGTTCCATGTCGAGTGTCGAACATATTTGGAAATATCAGTGCCAATTGCCGGTGAAGCACAACCTTGATTTGACTGATAGGTACAGCTTATCAAATATAGGAAGAGGTTTGAGATTTCTGCTCCCTCTCTCTCTCGTTCCCTAGTACGCTACTAGGGAAAGAGACTGTTCGGTGAAAGACTTTCCTTATCTGTCTTTCGTTTTCTCTCTGTCTCTCTCCCTCTCTCTCTTCTTCTCTCTCTCTCCCTCTCTTTCTCTCCCTCTCTTTCTCTCTCCCCCTCTCTCTCTTTCTTTCAAGAATTAGTGACTGGAATAATTAATGACAATGTCAAGTGGGAAAATTCTGAATGTTTCTAAATCTCTTTATATCATTTTAGTAGATATGTGTTAATAATTTCTCTATCTAAAACATGTAGGTTTTCAAAATTCACGCTATGATAATCTGAAATGAACGTTTTGTTTTTTGCCCTTTGGCTTCAAATATTATTTGTATTATTTGAAGAAAATCAATCTTTCACATTACCCTAATCTTTTTAGAAAATATTGAAATATTGCACTAGATTGTCTGGATACATACAAGGTGTTTACAAATATCGAATAACAAATTGTTTCCCAGGAAAAGTTTGTCAAACATTGTATAACTAATTTTTAAAATAATACATTTTTCAGATAGCGGTAGACTTGTTTGCCCAAATTGTTCGAAACTCTATAAAAATTTTAACAGCCTGAACACTCATCTAGCGCTTGATTGTGGTAAATCAAAATATCTGTGTAAAATTTGTGGTGCCGCTAGGAAGAGAAAGTTCGACATGAAAAAACATCACTTTGCTAAACATCCCGATTTGGAATTTCCCGAAAAGTAGAAGTAACTTGGATAGAAAATTATGACTGATGTACCTGACTCTCATAGTTAATAAGTTTTTTGTAAAGCACTCTTAAATTCCTCCGCGACGTATGAAATACGATGAAGTGACATTGAGAAGTAATGTAAATTATCAGGTGTCAAATGAAACAGTTTCGAACAGATTATATATTAAACATATATAATAAATGTATTTTCGAAAACTTATTGGTTTGTACTTGGCAGTAAAATTTTTTCGTTTTTATAGAATTTTTTTGACATACAGAACCGATACAGTTTATTGATTTTCATTGAGTGCTTTTATTTCTTTTAAAGTTTCTTGAAATCAAGTTTGTGTTGACATGAAAAATGAGAAATGACAATTTTCTATGTTTTTTGCCACTTTTGGTAAAAAAGAAAATTTTCATTTTTCATGATGATCTCATACCACGTAGTAACGGCTTCATTCATCAATTTTTTGTGTTGACAATTTTTGAGACTATTTATCTCTTTCAAAGGATCAATTTATGTAGATCATCTTATATTTCTACTTTTATGGATATCATACAGAAAAAAATCAATTCTCCAAAAGGTACCTCTGAATGTTGAATATTACACATATGAAACGGTTATAAAATGTCGGTGATCGGATGTTGTTTAACTTACGGCCGATTTAAAAAAAAACATAAAGATTACTTTAATTTAGTTATGAAATCAAAAATATTTATCAAAGTATCCTTTAAAGTTAAAGTATTCTCAAGCCAAAAACGTCCTTTAAGGTTAAAGTGTCGATTTCTCTACTTCAACTCGCTAAAATGTCATTTAACTACAACATAACCTCAATTTTTATAATTGTGATTATTTGTGCTCCTCGCTACGTTTGCTATTTTTGTGTTCGATTAGTCGTTGATCATAATAATATATGAATAATTTTGAAACGTCTAGCTCAAGTTCATCTGATGAAGAATTTATTTTTACTAGAAGACCAAAAGTGTATAGGAAAAGAACAAACTGTTTTGGAAAATATGATGAGCTTGACTTTTACCAACGTTTTCGCTTAAAAAAAACAAAATGTTCTGTATCTACTAGATGAGATAAAAGAGCAAACTGTATTACCTACTAATAAGTAAATTGTAAAATTTTTAATAATAATAGAATTATCGAAAACTTTTGATTAATTTTTAGAGGTGGGTGCATTACACCATTACAATTATTGTTGACTTTACGATTCTACGCATCTGGAAATATGGAACTAATAGTATCAGATTTTATGGGAGTGTCTAGAAGTTCAGCTAGCAGGATTATCAAAAAGGTGTCTATTGCTATTGCCTCACTAGCCCGACA
>WOGR01007196.1:0-12547 GCA_015342045.1 Leptinotarsa lineolata
CAATAAAGTATCGATGGTATTTCCTTGAAACCAATTAATGTAAGATAGGGATGCATTAATATGCTGCTGTGACTTTTCATGGTCAAGTATAGTTTGCGAAAAATTACTTCTGTATAAGGTTACGATAAGTGAGTGTAAACTGTAAAGACAATGACATCCGCAAACTTTTCGCGTGCTAGTACAAAGTCACCCATGGCGCAGCGCAGCCCATGCGCAGCTTTACGAAGATAATTAAAACTGAAGATAATTTATGAACATACACAATCAATCACTCACCGTAAGTTGAGAAATCAAATTTATCTTGGATTATCTTCATAAATATAGGTTTTTACGAAGTCACCATAAAAAAGTTGTTTTCTAAGGCAAAAATCTAACCGAATATCAAGAAAAAACTATAGGTTAAGTTTTGATTAACTATTTAATTTAAAGTTGATCTCCCATTTTAGGTACAGGAGGGTTACTATTTTTTTTTATTGAGATCCCGACGAATGTCTGCCATAGTAAAATTATTTAAATAAACAAACCAATATACGTTTGCGAATTATTGTAAATGATTTAACTATGGAATACAATCATCGAAACTGAATCGCTATCGCAAAAATATTAATAGTAATCCCCCAGGTAGATGAGATAAATGGGTTTGATAGTAAAATTTTTACTTAGGGATAATACTTACCTTTGCAATCACTTACAGAAAGTGTCTGAAAAAATGAAGAAATTTTGGGCACTTTTTTCATGACCTCCTTCCTCTTCTGTTTATTTTTTCTTTTCGTAGCTCCGCTGGGATAATTTATTTTCCTTTCACTCATTGTTTTTTATAAATCTTTACTATCACTATTCAATCAGGAGAACAAATTGTTTATATTGTATTAAAAAGTAATGCGCAATTAAATTAATCACTTCAATAAACACTGCTCTCCGTGGTTCGTATGCAGAATAGACGTATCATTTTACGGGGGCATCCCCGTTGAAGTATATGACTGCAACGGGGAAATCCCGCAGCCAACGATAATAACCGGTGTTGCCAACTTTTAAACGGGAAAAAACAATTTGTTTGTTTTCCCCCTGTTGGTTTGGGGGCCCCGTATAATTGATACGGCTGATACGGCGGTAGCTACGCCCCTGTTTGTATTCCAAACGTTCGTTATAGATTTAAATCAGATATCATTCACAGGACATCTACACACCGCATTTGTTTACGAAACTATTGTGACATATGAAGATATACGGTGAATCATGTAGAAAGTTAGTCGTCAAAATGAATCATTCATGAATGAATGGACTTTTCATGAATGACCTATACTAGTCGCCGAAAGAGATCCTTGATAAATACGTTATAGACGCCAAATCTACTTCTACAGATGTATCAGGGACATTTGCCTTGAGGCTAATTTGTTAGTTCACAGATATTTACGAGCAGTTCAAAAATTACATGAAAACTCATTTCCATAAGGAAGCACTGGATGCTACCCAATTATCTCTCGGAAGTGATCTTCAACAAACACTACTGTTGGCTATATTTAACTCGTTGTTGAAGTGCTGCAAACCCTGACTTTAGTTGTAGTAATGGACTCCCACATTGAATGCATTTTGTATTTGCTTAAATGCGACGTTCACTCCGAAAGAGTCACAGATGAAATTATAAAGCGTGGTTCTGTTGTTGAGGAGAAAGTCAGACTGAAGAAGTAGAACAGCTAATAGAGGAGCGACTTACTCTTGTCCATAATGCATAATTCGGCAGGAGTTATTTTTTCAACAGATATGTGCAGTATGACGTAATGAATCTAAAAACACGAAATACTTACAAATAAGGCGAACGGAAGTGCCACCATTTTGCGAAAATCCGTTTGGACCTGTATCTTCGTAACCGTGCACTTGAGGCCCACAATTATAGAAACCTTTATTATAGATAATTCAATTCACTATCTTTTATGTTCAATAATTTTTTTCGTATCACTCACCGTTCATGATTTATAAGATTATTACTGTTTGTCTATTGACTTTTTTACCGATATCTCTTCTAATAATCGTTTAAAAAATAAATTACTCATAACCAAACTTTTGAATCGATAAATTTTCAATAACTTTTGATCCTAACTTTTTTTTCTAAAATTATTGTTTCTGAAGTTACAACGCATTCCATGTTGTACTACCGAGTACAAGTTTAATAAGAACGTAATAATGCGTAATAATGAAAATTCGATAAATACTTAGAAAATATGAGTTGAGTATTATCTTAGCATAATAAGTAATGAATGATTCATGTTCTTTTCAATTGCTAGTCGCAATGTAGTATAAAGTGTGTCGTGATCGGACGGTGATGCATTGATAAACGGCATACACAATATCCTTGAGATTGAAAAATCACCCCCTCCTTCGGTTGAAAATCTAATTTTAGAAAGAGTTTTCAGGTCAATTGAAGACCCCTCTTTAAGAAAGGTCAATGTATATATCTGGCCAGATGTTGGATGACGTGTTCAGGCCCAGCTGGCGTTAACCGCCCAGGCACAGGTTTTTTGAAATTAACATGTTATATTTTCGAAAATATTTATTTTTGATGAAAAAGTTTAAAATGGAAGTTGTAGAAAATTTATCGATGCAAAAGTTTATTGAATGAATGATTATTAGAAGAGATATCTGTAGAAACGTCAATAAACAAACAGTAATAATTTTATAAATCGTGAACGGTAAGTGATACGAAAAAAATTAATGGACAAACAACCTAGGAAATTTAATTATTTATAATAATGGTCTCCATAATTATGGGACTCAAGTGCACTGTTACGGAGATACAGGCCCAAACGATTTTTCGCAAAATGACGGCACTTCCGTTCGCCTCATTTGTGAGTATTTTTTGATTTTAGGTTCATTACGTCATACTGCACTTATTTGCGAAAAAAAAATAACTCCTGCCGAATTATGCAAGACAAAATTCTCTATTCCCTGTAGTAAAGGACGTCACATTAATTTGCAACTTAACGAATACTCCCAGAGCATCCTTGGCTATTTTAAATACCTGGCTTCGATATAACCTGCTGTAAACTATAACTTCAGACACGATCAAGGGCTCAAGCAACGAGACCATTTTGCAAATGCTCAAGGTTCACTGAAATCATCACGAAAATTTCACTGATAAAGTATATTACCGTTGTTGCGGAAAAAGTTGGACTGGAGGAGGGCATCATATAAATGCTGCGCATTATTGGGACAGAAAACCTTTCAAAATTTTAAAAAACGTCATCAATAATACTCTACTTTATTGGATCAACTTGAGTACGTTTCTCAAAACAAGCACTTTTCCCAATCACCAGAAATGCACTACTCTTCTTGACCCGCTTTTCACCAACCAAGTTGGCGTTTTCAAGAGGTGAAGAAGACTAATTCCCAATTATAAAACTCTTGATTTATATCTAAGAGGACACACTTCCACTTTCCCATACACGAAAGTTCCTGCAAATTTCAACAGTGATTCATGAAAAGGAATACAATTGGCTGTTTGGAATACGACCTTTGACACTGTTCATAGTTCACTGCATGAAGATTTTGATCTGAACAAGTTGCAGTTAACAATAGAATAACATACTTGTGTAGATGAAATGGTATTTGAGCATATATATTTGGGTGTATGGAGACATAGGTATACGTACTTGTTTTATTTTGCAGTACCGATATATTCTTAATGTTTTATTCAAAGCGTATGACAATGAACGCATGGTAATAGTCGTTGAAAAAATTGTAGTAGTATTCAAGAATAGTCTGAGTATTTCCATCTTTTCAGTATGAATGGTATTGACATAGTGTGAAATATCAGATCAGGCAGAGGGTGTCACTTTGAAAGTTTATACCTTCGAATCAAGATAAATATATAACCGGTGATTTTTTAAGAGGTATAGGATTTGATTATCAAAAAACCCAAAAAATTAAAAAAAAAATCGACAGAACGATCAATATAATTTAATGTTTGAAGATGATTTTATGCAAATTTTGTCCGCGGCTCCGCTTCAGATGGCCCATGCGCAAGGTCCAATTTTGGCACACTCTCTCTAACATATCGCTAAATATTTCACGTATAAATGCTTCAATATTGGCTTCCAGAGCGTTATCGTTGCTGGTTTATCCCTGTAGACATGAGCCCAAACATGATCCCAACAGGGAATAATCCAAAGGCGTTGATCACACGATCTAGGCGGCCAATTGACGGGCCCCAAACGTGAGATAAACTGTTCACCGAAGGCGTCTCTTAATTGGGCCATTGATTCGCGTACCGTGTGGCATGTGGCACCGTCTTGTTGAAACCACATGTCAGGCATGTCAAATTTTTCCATTTTGGGCAACAAAAAGTCGTCAATCATCACACTCTCCTCATTAATACTTGCGCAGAACGAATTGCCTTTCTCTGTCTTCTTTCCGGAAAACAATCTTTCCTGATAAACTCACAAACTCTGCCATCTATTGAAGAGCAGCCTAGGTCACGACCAAAACAGCAAATTACATGAGTTTGATTTCAAACGAAATCAAAGAAACAATTGAAGGAATGGATAGACATCCTTAAACTTTTTTTTTCACGAAGCATTCGTGAATTGAATTATAAAATTATGAATTTAAGATCAGTATGATTGGCTATTTTTTATAATTCAATAGTATTTCCTAACTAAAAAGTAATTCAAATAATCATGCTGCATTTTGAATCCTACAAATTCATCATTTTAATTGCTCTGTGCTGAAAGATACACTAGTGTTGCATTACTCATCGTCAAAGATTTGCTACTAATATTTTTCGAAGAAAAAATAGGTTTTGTGATACCTCAATTAATAGATATTTCAATTGTCTTTCCAACACTTCTGTATTCTTGAAAATCAGATCAGACAGACACGACAAATATCATTAAAGAAATTTAAGTTTGCCAACGTGAAAAAGTATCAAAAAGGGAATTGAAATACTTCTCAAACGGTGTATCACATGACCCCGTTTTTGTTTGGAAAAAGTAGCGACGAGTGATGCAATTCTATTGCTTTTCTTATCTGAAAGTACTGAAAATGATACCTCTTAACTTTGATTTTTTTCCAACCTTAATATTTTGTTCCGTTCAAAAGTAATGAGTAGGTGACTATTTACTTCTGCTTTATATGTAATTTTTCCCCTGAAAAATTCATCATGGACATTTTCAATCACGAAATTTTATGTTCAAAACTCTGGAGATAAATTATCAATCAATTCATGTTTCTGATGGGAATGAGAGAAAACTTTAAATATCGAACCCTGTCAAATCATATTGAAGCCTATATAAAATACGATTTGAGATCTATGGATGAAATACAAATAATTGCAGTTGTGTCAACATGATATATGGACGGATTGAAACGGAATTATCTGATTAATTGACATAATTTTACACTCATGTCCAATAATGTTTGGCAGCTGCTCTTGATGAAATTCAACATAAACATGTATGTAATTGAAAAATACAAGTGATTCTCCAAAAAAAGTTTTGACGTCAACAGAAGTAGAGTACCTACTTTTTAGACCCCACTACCACTTCAAATATATTTTTTTACTTTGAACAAATCTATCATGATATCTGTCGACTCCTTTGTTTACTTCTGAATATCATTATCGATATAGATGAACAGTTCATCATCCGTTTTGATACTAAATGATGAAATACTATTCATTTCTCCCCTTACTTGTGGGGTGATCATTGAAAACGAAAATTGTGTCTGATACTTGGAGATAATACTTAATGAACCAGTGACGACAGTCTTCCGATGAAACTGGTATGATTACCAACCATAAAAAAAGTAAATTGGGATATTTACGACGATCTAAGGGTTCAGTGCCAAAATTTCCCATTTCAAATAGCACGTTCGACACCATTATGGCCTCTTTGAAACTGTAATTATTGGTTGATTACATTGATACTCAAACTACATCGAAAACACTAGTTAATAATACATATGTTGGCGATAAAATTTTAGCTGTTGCTTACTACATATGATATCCTGATAAGTAAAATTTTTATATGAGCTATGTAGATATAAAACAGAAAAAACATGTATTTAAAAAAAATCAATTGACCATTGAGTTCTAAAAAACTTCGCTTCGAAGCTCTTCTCTGTTGTGTAGACTGAGGATAATGGCGCATCAGAGACCAACAATAGTCAGACATCATTTTAGTATCCCAGAAACTCTGATAACGCTCTTCAATAATGCGTATGTCCTGATGAATGCGGTCTCCCTGCTCTTCGCTCATATCTCCTAAATTTTTCGGAAATCTGTCCAGATGACTATGGAGGAAGTGGAGTTTCATGCTCACATTGCACCCCAATTTTTCTAATTGTAAAAGAAGGTCATCTACAAGCGCAACATAATTTTATGATCTTCTGTTCCCGAGAAAGTTTTGCATCACAGAGACGAAAGCTGTCCAAGCCCTCAGTTCTAGCTCAGGCACAGAATTTATAAATTGAGTATTTTTCGTAAGATGACTATTTGCGGGCCTTCAAAATGACCGGCTTTAACCTTTTCCATAGTGAGCTGTGGAAATTTTTGGCAAATGTAAGAGAAGCAGTCCCCATCTTCACCTAATGATTTAACAAATTGCTTCATGTTGTCCAGTTTTATGTGTAATGGTGAAACGATAATTCTCACGACCTAATAATGAATTCTGAACTATATTGTGTTTTCCAGGCATCATATTTTCCCTCAAGGGCCACTTTCTTCTTACCTAATGTTCTTGTTCAGCTATACTGTCCCAAAGACATAAAACAGGGAAATTTTGTGTAAACAGTTTTTTGACCGAGGAGAATATTCACCATTTTTGAATCAACACAAATTTGCCACTCATGGTCATTGTATTTTATTGTATCCAAAACTAGCGAAATGTTACAATTTCCTTTTAGGCTATGTTTTGAGCTATCCAATGAATAAACGCCAGTTGTTTGGGTTGTATTGTTTCAACTCCATTTTTATCAACAAGTTTTTAACGTCTTTACAAAATGCAATACAGTTTTCGTCAGAAAAATGAAGTCATAATTCATTTATTCTATCACGATGAGAAGTTCTTGTAGTACCTGAAGATAGCAATTTTTTTTTTCAGTCTTGATGCCAACAATTCTGAAGCTTGTTTTGGAAATTTGAATCTCTTACAAGATCATCTAAGTCATTTTGGGAAAAATACTTTGGCTCATTTGATATTCCCTCGAAATCAGCATCATTTTGCGATGAACTTGGTCGTTCATTGTCTTGTTCTAAAGGTCAGATATAATTTTAGGCACTGAAAGGTCAGGTAAATGCTGCACTGGAAGCTGAACACAACTGGTTCTTAGGTACTGTCATTTAGCTCGATTTTCAGTGTTTGAGCCGTTTATGTTCACACTACAAAAGTAACAGCCATCGCCAAATAGTTTGTTTCAAATTTAGAGGCACTTCTTTTACCACTTTTCCATAATCTTAAATATTTCACAGACGTTTTACAAATACAATCAGTGGCCCAAGACTCCTCATTTTTATCCAAGACCATCCCAAAATACTCAAAATAGGTATTTTTGACCAACTCTGATATAACTTTTCTATAATTGTTCAACACATATTCCTCGCATATATAGCAAGAATTATTTGGATTGTTTGAACAACGTCTCTTGGAACTACTCATGTCGAAAAAACTTTAGATATTAATCTAACCACAGTAATATACGCACGTTACTGATAAAGAAATACGTTTAAAGCTTGTAGCCCACTTGTCAGGCACAGCACGGCACGGCGCTGTCCGTCTCCTTATGTTGACGGGTAGTAGCATCGCTACAATCAGCATACTGAAGGTGCTGTTTGTTCGATTTCGAAGGAATTTCAGTTGACATCGAGCGGTGACAGAAACATGTCTATCACTAGCAGTTCTGACGAAGAAGACGTCATTATAGTGGCCGTATTATTGAATGCAGAAGAAAATATTCCCAAAAAAAGAAGGATGTGGGTCCATCCCATTAATCGAAAGAGGGCAAATTTGGGAGAGTTTCATTATCTTTTCAACGAGCTGAAAGAAGACGAGGAGAAATTTTTCCAGTATTTCAGAATGACTCCAGGCAAATTCGTAGAGTTCTTTATATTTTTGAATCAAGCAAATCAATTTTTGCTCGTCCATTTTCATAGGTACCGTCTGAAATTGTGCTGTCAACTGATGGAATAACAAAACAGAGAGACAGAAACTTCCCAGGTACGTTTGGACAAGTTGATGCTGGCCGGCGACACTCTCACTTGGCCAGTCCGTTACAGCACGTACCGTTATTTGCCGGACAGGATCGGAGAGCTGCAATCCTTTCCAGCGACGGACGCTCTTGGTTGTGCCGTTCCGGACTTGTGGACGGTTGTCTATTCATTTTCATTGTTCCAATCCTATCCGTATTTTGACGGGACGGGCCGTGCTGTGCTGTGCCGGACAAGTGGTCGACAAGCTTAAATGGTACAAATCGAAAACAAAGTATCGAGCTGCACAAAAACTTTTGAGGATCGATTTGACAAAACTAGGTCATAAGTAAACACTATCGACTATAAAATTCGCGGCAACAGAGAAAATTGTAAATTTTGTAAACTAGCGTAATTACACAACGTCCTTGCGAAGCTGACTTTCAGTTCTTTAGTTAATGTTTTGAATTTTACCAGATATATGAAATTGTTAATGTTCATGCTGACGACATAAAGGTTTGTCATGAATACCTTTTACACCATTCAGGTTTAGTGAAGAGCAATACATTCATCCCTGAAACTGAAACACGAAATCACCTGATCAATTCCATATCTGATTTAACTTTTCTACAGATCGCATTATTTATACTATATACGAGTACTGCTTTTCAAGCCGATTTCAAGATTCGTTGGTACTAAATAGAGGAAATAACACGAAATAACACGATCAAGTATTGAAGATGAATAGATGAAAACCAAGATAAGTGAATATTTGGGTCTGGACTGTTTCATATTGACTGTTTCATAAACTTTAATCTAAAAGATTTATTACAAAATTTCTGTCATTTTTTAAAATGTTTTTTTAATTCTTTTTTGAAACACATGAAATGTATTTCTTATTGCTTCCGGCATTATATTATAAAGTTTTGCAGCAGTGAAACAGTGTGCTCTTTGTGATGTCGAGTACATTTGTACAAAAATAGTATAGCTGTCGAAGATCCATAACAGAATATTCCTTCTACAGTCGATCTCTTGGAAAGCGTACATTATACGAATAGATTACTATTGAAAATCTCCTCTGAATAATGTATAATGAATACAAATGTACCCGCAAAACTGAGCCCCATGCTGTAATACCGTATATCAGGTGACTTTCCACTATAATAATAATATACATATATACTTTATTGTGCAAGAAAATGCAATCATATTGACAAGGCTTGTTAAAAAAAATTGGTATGTATAGCACTACAAAGAGAAAAAAAAGAGACAATTCAAAAACCCAAATATCCAGAAATACAATTTGTTCAAAACTAAGTTCACATATCAAGTAGATAAAATATAACAATTAAAAATAAAAATTTGACGGAAGAGTAGTTTTTATAGTCACTTTCAAAAAATGTAAAAAAAATAGCTAAACACAATTTGTTTATGCACAGAAGTTTTTCACAGGTACAAACAGGATAAAAAACATATTTGAAACAATTACAGTACAAAGGAAAAGCTCATTTGAAAAAAATGCTTTCATACCTATAGCTTTTTGCAATAGCGAAGAGATAAAAAGCACTAGATCTACAGAAAATCAAATATAATAAATAATTCCCATTTTTGAAAAAATCCATACACGACGAACAACTTTATATTTCGGGCCTAAATTTTACAATATACTAGATAGCAGTTTGAAAAAAAACCTCTCATTTAACAAATATAATACTGGAATGAAAAAATTCATTAACCTCAACTATCTAACACCAGTGAAGTTACTATGTAATTAAAAGTCAGTTGTGTTATGTTTGTACGTGTGTATGTATATAAGTTTATATGAACCAATCGTATCGTTGTAATATAAATGTGAATAAAGATATGAATTCTTGCCACATCAACCGCTCCAAAGATTGAAATGTAAGCTGAGAAAAGAAAAAAAATGAAACAAAAATTAAATGGAGAATCTGTTTTACCGGTTAACCAGCTGTCGATCCCCTACGAACGACAACCCTCAGAAGTCGAAACTTGTGCGAGCTAAAGACTAACGAGGTCTTACCTTTTATTGCGTGATTCCTACAAGAATTCCACTTATAGATAGAATGTATATTCTCTTTGAAACCAGTACATTATTATGTATGATATGATTACCATTCATTTCAACTACCTAATAAAAATCCTGAATTACTCCAAAGGGATGCACAAAACAAGCGCCTCAAGTGCTTAGGAGAACCCTTCGGATAATAAAGGATTATTTTGAATAAGTACGTATATCTAAGTAAATTGTTATATCGAATTGATAATAATAAAATTGAAAATGAAATAGAATTGAATATGAGCATCGAATTTTACGAAAATCTTTTTTTCTCATTTAGTTTCTACTACATTCACTATGTAATTGAAATAGATATACTGTTTTTATTTATTCATCTCATAGGCATATATCTGCTAGAAAATATGGGGATATAATTTCAGTACTTTTCATATTTGAGAAATAATTTAAATTTCCAAGAATAAAATTCAACACCGTTTATTCGTCAATGACTGTAGGTGTGATAACATATATGATGCAGAACTCGCGAGCCTGTTTTTGACTATGAATACAGGTTGAGATGACATATATTGAAAGTACTTATAGCTAAAAATGCGTCTTTGCCTAACAAACCACTCTTCATTTTGGGCAGGAGTCATTACTGTGATATATCAGGACATCACAATGGAGAATTTTCTCATTCTTCACTCAGGTCTTGAATGGGCTAGAGTCATGGATATTTTTTGAGGTTACCCTGTTATCTTCACTTACATTTTTCACTGAAGGTTTTTCATTTTGGTGACATAACTTTGTCTAAAATCAAGACAAATCACTGACAGCTCACTGAGCTGACAGGAAGAGAACCTATCTAATACAAAACATTTCCTGATCTCTTAACAAGTTTATTCAGAAGGGTTCTGTTTTATAGAAATAAGGAACTGAAAACTTCACGCCCCCTCCATGTCGTTGGCCGGAATATAATAGTTGAAAATATTATTTTGCAACATCCGTTCGAAGGATTTAAAATTTTCTACAAAAATAATTTGAACACGATACTACAGATTTGGTATAGAATGAGAATATAGATAGAATATAGAATATATGTTCAAAAATACGTTTCTTTAGAATCATTGTCTATAATACGTTTAAATCGTACTGAGAGTAATGCTTGTACAGTGATATTTTGAGTTATGAGTAAAACCAAAGTAATTTCGATGGTGTCATTCTATTACATAGTTTTCAATTCTTACTATGAATGCTCAATTGTGCCTATCCTGAGTTTGGTCAATCATAAAATTTAAAACTGGAACCTCTGGCATAGAATGGTTAAAATTCAATCAAACACACTATTTGTTAACCATGAATCATAAAAGTGATACAAGAATTGTCAGTTGAAAAGTTATGAAAATATACATATACATATATACCTACTATAGAATCAAATATAATATCAAACATATTAGTCTAAGATCCGAAACTAAATCGACCTTCACCGGGCTGATAATAGAATGAAACATATTTTATAATCAATTAAGTATATTAGAAAATCTATTAAAAGTGAGTTTGCTAAAAAAATCCTGTATAGACTATTTTTAATTATAAAAAAAATATTTTTAATAAAATATTGAAATATCAAGATAATAAGAAAATTTTGTACTGACTTAAAGTGTGAAACGTATAGAATGTGCAGCCATTGGGTTGTCTATTATTTATCGGTGCGAACTACTGGGTTGGCAGGTATAAACAGGTATGTTGATGCTAGTTACTTTCACTTGATTGGATAATAGAAATAATTTTATATCATCATGAGTGCTGTTTTATTGCGAACACGTTGATATAGGGTTGTCTGTACAAAATTCGGTCCTACTAGGGGTTTGCGAATTTAAAGATTTGAATTTTATCACGCGTGGAAATGTGTGATAGAGAGGTCCGAAGTAGGTACACAGTGTAATAATAAAGGACCCAACATAGTAGTCGAGGTACCTCTACCCTCTATACTTTACATACCGAGCATGCGCACTTTCTAATATTCAGGGTCCCATCACAGGCGACTGCGATGTCCTTTATTAATACACTGTATACTCACCTCGGATCTCTCTATCACACATTTCCACGCGTAATGAAATTCAAATCTTTAAAATTCGCAAACCCCTAGTAGGACCAAATTTTGTGCAGACAACCCTATATCAACGTGTTCGCAATGAAACAGCGCTTATGGTGGTATAAAATTTTTTCTATTATCCGATCAAGTGAAAGTAACTGGCATCGACATACCTGTTTATACCTGCCAACCCAGTAGTTCGCCCAGGTAAATAATAGACAACCCAATGGCTGCACATTCTATACGTTTCACACTT
>WOGR01007197.1:0-12547 GCA_015342045.1 Leptinotarsa lineolata
TCCAGATGGCGCCCAGTCGCCATCTTGAAAGTTTCATCTGTCAATTTCACTTCAAAATGAAGTATTTTTCGATTAATCTCATTATCCCAAATTGCAATTTTTTGAGGTGACCCGTTCAAAAAATTAAAAGAAGGGGGACATTAAAGAGAAGCACTGTATGAACTGATAAGAATCTCCAGTAACTTTAGTTACAAATAAAAGTTGTAAAAAACATAGAAAATTTTCATTTCTCATTTTTCAAAATGGAATCGTCATTATTCCATTATATTATATTATAGAGAACGGAAGTTTTTAACTTTCTACTGTTCCATCTTGATACAAAAAAAGTGGGAATCTTCCAGAGAAGGAAAGAAAGCAATCAATATCAAAAGAAGTAACTCTATACATAGATGTGTAGATCATGCAAAGAAGTAACTTTCAGACACAATCTGGAAAAAAAGCTCTCCTGAAACAGCTACTTTCATATCAACATTGAATTAAACGAAAGAAAAAATTATTTCGAAACAAATACTTCTATAAAAACACTTTTCTCTACTCAGTTTACATTCCAAACATTCGTTATGAAGTTGAATCAGATATCATTCACAATATACTAAATGAAAGGTGAAAATTCCACTTAAATGGAACACTGTCATCCTCACTGGTAGACATCCCGATGTTTCGCCGTAAGACACTTCCCTTATGGCTCTGCAGTACCAATCTGGATAACACCATCAGAAGAAACACACAATTCATTTATAAATTACGATTTGTATGTCACGGAATGAGTTTGACCTACTTATGTCATCGATGATATCGTAATGACATTTATTCACTTATTTGAATAAATTCCAGCCAAAAAGAATCTTGTTTGAATTGGAAGGGGTTATAATTTTAGGAGTGAATGATTTTAGGAAAAGAAAATTTTTGGCTTTCTACTGCTCCATCTTGATACAAAAAAATGTGGGAATCTTCCAAAGAAAGGAAGGAAGCAATTAGTTCTAAAAGAAGTAACTTTGGAAGATTCTCACATTTTTTGTATCAAGATGGAGTAGTAGGAAGCCAAAAACTTCCTTTCCCAAAAATTAACCACTCCTAAAAATATAAACCGTTTACTCACTTCTTGTCGTAAAATTTCAGTTTTCTAGTCGTTCGTTGCTCTGGGAATTATAATTGTGGAAAAATGATAAGGATTACAATACCATCAACAAACAGACGGAAATGTCGTGCCTAGGGCAAAATCAGCATTTTCCCTTGAAATGACCGATCCGTTTGTCTGGAAATGTTCCTACGAATGGTATTTGTTAGGCTGGCTCGGTCTAAGCCTCTGGCGTGGTTAAAATTTACTTTGCTAACATAACATCCAAAAGAGAATACTCGCCACTTTGCAGGACTCACATCTTTTCCGAAATTGGCTTTGTTCTCTTTGTTTTTCCCTCACATGTTTCAGTTTGCGATTGTAAAATTCAGTTGTACATGAACAATGTCAGTAAATTATATATTTTGTGAGTACATGGTTGTTTCCAAAAACATTCCTTGCTTCATTCTATATGAATAAAATATGTTTGAATATATTCCAATATGTGAAAGTGACTTGATAGTCTAAGATTCGAAGAGACGTAATCTCTCGCTCGTCTAGTTACCATATGAAACATATTCTTTCGTGAATAATATAATACATCCTGAATATATTACTTATTGAAATAATGATGACTATTTTCACATGAAAAAAAATATTGAACAGTGTAGTTTGACATGTATTAGGTTGAACTGTCAATGTATAGTCTAAGGGAGTTATATTTGTCGTGAAATTCATTCAGGTTTTCGAAGTTGCTTGTGAAGTTTGGCTTTTTGAATGAAATCTAGTTACTGCAGAGTATCTTTCAAGACGTAGCTATAGGTACATGTGATGATATTTCATGGTAGGATTAAGTTAATCTTCAAAAAGCATTAAAAATAGCTCAATATATCTGCCCCTGCAGTTGCCCCTCCTATTCCTGTAACGTCATTGTATCAATACATATATAACTCAAAAAACTAATCAATGTGCAGGTATATCTGATATTTTAATAAAAAACGTGTGTGTTTTTCATGATGTTGTACTGTGTATGGGACACCCTGACGGAAAATTTTATCATTAAAAATTAGAAGACCACTTTAAGTAAAAAACATTTTATTTAATTCAATATTTGGAATCATTCAATTTTCCGGGCTTTCATCATTTGAATACATCTTTGATATGTTTATAAACGTCTGACAATTCTCAACAGAAATCAATATCGTATTCATTTTTCCTGCCATAGAAACCAAACAAAGTCTACGCGTTTAAGATGGTAAATGAATCAAGATGCTATTTGATCCTATCAAATTATACAACAATTGAATTTTGACCAAAAACTGATATTTTTGTTACTTCCAAGATTGGGAATCATAAAAATATTACGAATTATAATTGGTTCGGGAGAAATAAGCCTTGGAAGAAGGATTACGGCAATACAAAAATTTCCAAAACCAAAAAGTACAGATTTTCATTATGTTAGGGTACCTACCTGTCGAATTTATTGGGTTGTCTGGATAATATTCTGAAGAAATCGAAAAAATTTACATAAGAAGTAACGACAGGACCGTAATATAAAATTGTTGTCACTGATGATGATAGTTATTTCAAATAAAACGCTATGAAAATATCAAATGTGATATATCCTTGGATTGCGAATTAATTGCTCCATAAATATCTGTAATAAAAAAAGACAGGTCCGTATTAAAAAAAAGATGATGGTGGCCATGTTGACACAAAACTTTTTATCGAATATTTATTATCACATCGTTATAGTACACTTCGAATACAATAACATTTATTTTCCATTTTTTGATATTCTCCGAAATAACAATTCCATTCGAAAAAAACCAAAAACAGCATTTTTGGTTTTCCCCCTATAACTCGAGAAGGGCGAGAGTCCCCGTAAATTTTCTTCGACCATTGTATTGTTCCCGATGACAGTTATAATTTCTCCCATTCAATCGTCTTCGTATCTGTTATGGTTTAGAATATAGCGATGTTAGCACATGATAAAAGAAACAGCCTGTATATATTTTATTCGGACTAATATACGACACGTGTTGAATAAATATCGTAAATACAGTTGACAGTTCTCACGCAAACATACGTACCTGAATGTCTCTACTTTTACTCTGTTGATAACTATTTTTGAATAACTAAAATGTTGACTAGCTAACTTCTGGGACTCTCCGATCTCGGCAGAAAACAGTTATGCCGATAACGACTGTCCTCAAAGATGGCACGTGGATGTCATGGTCGGAGAGGGGACCAAAAGAGAGGTGTTTTTCAAAAAATAAATTCAAGTTGTAATAAATATTGAATTGACATTTTGAGAGAACTGGAGACCCCCTACGTCAGTAACCAGGCTGGATGTCCACGATTTCGACGAGGTCATCAGTGGAAGAATAGATGTGTTATTCGTGAAAGTCATAATGAAAAGACTGAATGAAAAAGTTAATGAGAAAACTTAGGGTGGCAGCATTGCCTCCAGCAAGTCATCTGCGCCCCTGGACGAAGTTTCTGTTCACTATGGACAGGAGGAGTCTGGCCAAATGCGCTCGACTGAGAAGCAACGGCCATTAAAGAAGAAGAATCTAACTTCAGGGTGTCGGTTCGAAAAACACTCCAATGCGAACTTGATAATTCACAAAACCGCGATACGTTTCAATATTAAGAATCATCTTTCGGTCGTCACAATTCTGTTTTGACAATTAGTGGATAACATTGAAAATATAACTGTTCCCGACAATGCTATTTTTATATTATTCGATGATCAGTTCCACCAATAAAAACAATTGGGTAGGGTGCCTCTCAGACATTTCAATCCAATATTGACCCAATAATTGATCAAACAATTTTGTGGGTTTGCTTGGGTTTGTTTGTTTGATGAACATGATTTTGAAATTTTCCACAAACCATTCACACGGACATCAATATGTACACAATCTATCTATACACCCTTCACAACATAAAGTAGCAGCATTAAATAAATTCAAAGACTATTGAACATTTCACTTTCAGAAAACAATTTTCGAAGAGAACTGATTTTCGTCATACAACTTGCTAACAACGATTGGGAGGTGGATATTATTGACTCAAGTCTATCTGATAAATTGCATAAACAAGTCTGAACCAGGTCTATCCAATTTCAAAGAGTGATAGTAAGCATTATGTAGCTCTAAGCTATTTTGGTGATTCTACTGATAATATCGCTCGATTGAGAAAAATAACAGGAATTGGACGTGGTCTTCAAAACAAATAATAATTTGAGTGGATTCTTCAAAAAAATGGGATAGAACTCCAGTGTTGGATAGATTGGAAGTATTATTGAGTTGACTGGTGGTTCTTCTGCTAAGAGAGAGAAGTGAAATGGTTTTTTGAATAAGAAAACCAATTCAAAATTTGCAAACAATCTTTTGAAAGAATGTCACGACTTCAATTACGATTATCACGTATCGCATTTATAAGAGAAAGGTTCAAAACTCAATGTTATGGAATATTCAGCAATAGATTCAAATCCTCAGGGTTATTGATCAATGTTCAAATAGATTTGAATTGTTATCCTTCATCAAATTCAGTTTGCAATGGGAAAATTGGTAATAAGGATAGATCTTAAAAGTAGGTAAAATGAGGTCTCAGGTAAAACTCGTATTCATTATTCTCCAGTTCAATGAGTTGTTCTTAAAAAGATGAATATTTCATGTAATGAATTTATTATGTAGAAATTTGTCAGGTGGTAATAAACATTAGGATTCAAACTTCTACAAAAGCATGACAATTAATTTATTTAGTCAGTATTATGACGCCCAAATATGCTATTGTATAGCGCAGTTAGGTAAATTGTCAAGTGGAAATTTAACATTGAATTGTTTTTTGGATATGTATTTTTATATCCGATTCTGTCACATTTTCTTCCTTAGAAAAACCGGATGCCTGTATTTCCCTAACATTAAATTATATTTGATTTCTGACACCCCAAGCCAACATTTCTTCTATATTATATTTACACATTACTTTTTTCATCAGAAAGTTTTGCATTCATTGATTGGAATGTTTACATTGAAGTATAAGCATTACTTGTATTCCATAGAAATATACGAATCTGAAATGTAACAAGAAGCTTATGTTTGGGTTTCCAAATGTAAATAAAAACATGTGAAGTAGTCGGCAAAGCAAAATATTCCTGGTTTTCATAAAAAAGCTCAAAAACGATGTGGATCTCAGAGGAATACCAGCTTTGAAGGTAAAACTATTCGAGAGATCTATCGATGACTACTCGGGAAGAAGTGTCCTTGAGAAAACTGAAAATTTCTTGAACGAACAAGATTTGTTCAAACACTGTGAATCACAATGTCAAACATATTGAAATGTCAAAATCAGCAGTCAAAGTTTCTTGATTTGATTGCTCCATAGGTGAGTGACGTTTGCAGGTAGATAGCCTGTCAATATTTTTCATCATGAACCATATTGATGACCCCGTTGAATGTTGGAGCATTGAAGCAAAATTGTTCGAGAATTCACTGGTAGCAAAGCTACTGGTCTATATCTGGAAGATATTTCTTGATCTCTTTGAGTATGAGCTGAACTTGAGTACATTTACAACATGATCGAAATGAATATCTCTTGTAAGATAGTTTAAAAATTTTACAAAACAAGGTGAAGGTTTGTAGACACATTATGTATATAGTCCCAGTAACTGATATTGTGCGCTCTTATAGAGTGTCGGCTTTATCAAGGGCCATAAAAAACAATAGAGAAAAATTAACCGCCTGCCAGCTAGTTCACGTGGACTCTTGAATTGGCGGTTTGTATTGGATACTTGTTACTAAGCGAGTTTTATGATCGGCTGATGAGTCGTAAAATCAAATTTGAAATTATGTTACAGTGAGGAATAGAAATCGGTAAATGCGAGTATGGCTATCGTCCGTCGTCTCATGAATTTTCAGTTCAGCAGCTGATCACGATTACAGTGTTCAAATTTGATATTGGCACAGCTGTAATTACTTAAATTTTTTGTTATCTGTTTAGAAGGTTCGTTCTTGGACAAATACTAATAGTAATAACGAGTGTGATAACAACGCAGACTTTATCCAGGGTAGTGATTTCAATAGCGATGGTGAACAAGTCGACGATCCAAAAACTACAACAAAAAATACAGGTCCGTATTTAAAAATTCAAAGATAGGGGTGGCCCAAGTCAGATGACACCCTATATAAAAGATTCATGGATATATTTTCTGATAGCCCACATCAAGTGTGAATAGCAAAATGTGGATAGATTTTCAATATGTCTGCGAATAAAGGAGATACAGGCAAAAAAAATATTTGGGATTTTTTGGTTTTTCCTGTATATCTCCAGAACCAAAGAAGCTATATCCGATTTTTTTGCATCATTGAATAGATCTCTGAAATACGCAACATTACCAAGATTCAACCGTCACTCTATCTCTCACCGTTTACGAGATACCCATGTACAGAAACGAATTTGAATAGCCCTGTATATATAATATATAGTTATTGTGATTCATATATAATTAAAAAGCATTATTGAATAACGAAATCAGTTATCTCCCTATCTATATTATTAGAGGGTAGCTGTTGGAAGGTAGGTTGCATTACATTGTTTACTTGAACTATACTTCATGGGAAGCTTCGTATAATATTGATCTGTTTCAAAATTTGTCTGATAAGACGCTACAGTGAAGTGATATCCGGCATTGTGAATTGTGCTTTGAGAATAGGGGATGACGGTCTTTTCCGAAAAACTACTGGAACGTTTTTGAAACCATTATTAGTCAATAGAAGGTTGATTCGTTGGAAAAGAAATATTAGCATCCATGTCTGATAGAATAACCTCATTTGATCTGAGCTTTTGTGATGGTACTCAAGAGTAAGAATCACTGAGGAATTTGATTCAAGATTATCTACAATTTGTCAAAGTACCCGATATGCAGTTACCTTTTCTCATTGAATAAAGTTCATTGAATTAAAGAAAAATCATATAATTCCACGAATTACTCGCGTATGAGTATAGTTACAGAAACAAAAAATATAAACAGAATATCAGATATCCTGTTGAAACATATGAATACGATTTTAACTGATTTGCGACACCCTGTAGTGTAATTACTTATCTCACGATATATCGTTCCTTATATTTATGAATTCTCATTCCTGAAAATTGAGAATGTTTTCTATAAATTTTATTTTTCAAATGTTCATGTTCGTATTTATATATTGTCCATTCGCGTTGAAGTCAATAGATTTTCTGATTTTGATTAATCAGGATATATGCTCAGGCGAAAGGTCATAACCAAACACGTTAACAGTTTTACGCCTGCCTTCGTCGTAAAACCCCAACGAATATCGTACAATGTGCTGAACTGAGACGATAAAATAACTCCATATACGATGGTTGTTAATACTTTGAAAAGCATATCGTTGGCCCTTTGAAAGACCTGCACGTACCGGAGCACAAGTGCTCCCTGAAGCACAACTATCTCATTCTGAAAATATCCGCATGAAAGTCTTCCTTGTTCAGATCCGGACTTGCTGATTTGGCAGCAATAGGAGAGTACCCAAAAGTATAGAGATGAAGTAAATACCTCTAAAACCCTAACTCAATTAGGGTTACCTACCGTTTTAGAGTGTTTCAAAATGAATATTATTGGGAGGCATTAGTTTTTAGGAAAATTTTTCAAGGTTTTCTGCTATTTCATCAAAGAAAACTCTTTACAGCTTTTTGAAGATCATTCACATAATTTTCTTCAGATAGGAACTGGAGAAAGGTACATCCCAAATAACTACTTTCAAATATGTGAACATTGAATTACACGAATATCACCTTCACT
Source organism: Leptinotarsa lineolata (assembly GCA_015342045.1). Taxonomy (NCBI): domain Eukaryota; kingdom Metazoa; phylum Arthropoda; class Insecta; order Coleoptera; family Chrysomelidae; genus Leptinotarsa; species Leptinotarsa lineolata. Next base: position 7,890 of record WOGR01007197.1, read on the forward strand.
CATTAAGTTTGTAGTCAAAATAAAAACGAATTTTCTAATAGATTCAGGTGGAAACATCAGTCTTCAATTCTTCATCTGCATCCTTTTAGAAAACTTCGAAAACTGATTCACTCAGAAGTTACAGAAATATCACTACTTTATGTTACTAGAAAGTTCGTGGTGTACTGAGTTGAATCTCAAAACGATGAGCAGTCACAGTCCGTCGCGTATTTCTGCTATGTACCTCCCGTGAAAGTATCTATAGAAGAGAGACAAATCTCCAACTTTTCTTAGATGTTCCAGACTATCAAGGTTGCAAGTGATGTTCGTGTCTCCAATCAGGTGGATGACTTTTTTCTGGAATGAACTCTGCAGCTTCAGGGTGTGCTCAGAGTCGGAGCTTCATACATGTGAACAATACTTCAAAAATGGTCTGATCTGAGTTTTATAAAGCATCAAAAGTTGCTGGGCATTGTATAGTTTTCTGGTTCGGAACAGTGTTCCAATATTTTTAGAAGCATCCTCTGCACTTCCAGCGACATTATTGTGCCAAGACATATTGGTGTCCCTTTCAACCCCCAACAAACTCATCGAAGCAGAAAGCACAATTGTCTGTCCTAAAATTATATCCGGTTAGGAGACATTTATCTTTTTGGCAGAAACCGATGCCTGGATTTACGTGGCATTGAATTGAACTTGGTTGAACTGATAGTAATAAAAGTATTCGAAAGATATCTATCGACGGCTACTTGCAGGGAACGTTCTTTCAGGAAGAGCTATACACAAAAATTGTTCGACAAGCCATAGCATCGAAGTTTGGCCAGCTAACTCTCATGCCACACATGGTTGAAGGCTTCAAAAATATCGAGCGAAACAGCTCTTGACTCTCCATGTTTCTCGATTACGTTATTCCAAATATGGGTGACATACAATAGAAGGCCGCCTGTTGACCTTCGTTTTCGAAAGCAATACATCGCTCAAGATGTTGAAGTCTTCCAAATATTTGAATATATGTGGGTTTACGTATTTCTCCATAATTTTTGGTATCACTGATAGCAAAGCGACTGGTCTACAGTTATTTGAAAGATTCTTTTTCCTTTTTGGGAATAGGAAGAACGCGAGCAACAAGTAGAAAAAATCCTTCTTTCTAAGACAGGTTGAAAAGTCTGCAAAATACTGGTGCGAGTTCATTTGCGCCCTTTTTGGGTGGGTGGTGCCTTCCCCAGAAAATCGATTGTGGAGTGGAATGCAAATTGTTCAAATAGATTTGCTTTTTCTATGGCTCTTGTTGCAATTGAACCACCCGCTTGTGTTAGTGGTTGAATTATAGATTTTGCACACTGATTAACAACTCCAGATACCGACCAGAATGATCTAGACCCGTGGGGATTGGCAAGCAGTTTATCCCTAATTCCTTGATTGTAAAGTTCTTTTATTTCATCAATTCTAAGTTTGCAGCTATTGTGGGCATTAACAAAAGTTTGGTTTTCAGCACTGAGATTTTTGCGTCACTGCCGGTAGGCAAGATGTTTGTCGGCGACAGCTTGCTCGCAACCTTTGTTGAACCAAAGTTTCCCGTTACAACTTCATCCCATTGGATGGATGATGAAATAACTTACGTGACTTCTGAAGCACAAGTTGATTGTTTGTATCCATGGATTCTTTTCCTTACTTTGGAAATTCTTCATTTTCTATATAATGGTTGAGAAGTAGTCAGCCAAAAAATATTCTTCTGAAAAACTGATCTCAAAAAATATTCATGTCTTAACAAGAGAAATTTTTATGGTTGCTATTGAATTCACTATTCAAGGATTGAAAGAATTGTTTTCCAAAATCATCTAGAAAGAAGCTGATGCGGGGTTGAAGACTAATACTTCATCCGAAACATCTAGAGATCTAGAGGTCCTATAGATGGAAATTTTTATTCTGATGATGATTTTATATCAATACTCACTCATATGTTGTATTGTGTTCATGTGTATCACATATGTTGAATAGGAAAAAGGTATTTTCGCATTATTCAAAGATCATGTTTGAATGGAGTTGTATTGGATGAATATTTTCATTCAATTCGTTTCTAAAAAAACTTCTGGATATTATCGAATCTTCGTAATGATTCCTTTTCATAATTGATTTCTAATCCTAATCCAAAACTTCATTTCCCAGAAGAATCAAAATATTCGTAGTAACTGTTGAACGTGTGTTCCGAAACGTTAACTCTTTTATTATAGCTTGTCAAATATACAATTTGAAGAGAGAGAGAGCAGAAATTCGTAAACCTCTTTCTATATTTGACATGCTGTACTACTTTTGCATTGACTTTTTTTTATTCTAAAATTGTTCGTTCCGTTAACCAGCTGACGAACGTCAACCTTCAGAAGTAGAAACTTGTGCGAGCAATGGATTAACGAGGCCTCACCTTTTAAAGTGCGATTACCCAGCACGGTGGCCTGGCGGGGAATCGAACCCCGGTCTTCCGCTTGAAAGGCGGATGTGCTAACCTCTGCACTACCGAGACCACAATGATACCACAAATGATACATTAAAGTTTTCAGAAATGATCAAAAGAGAAAGCTACCTGTGGGAAAATGTAAAAAGGTTTTCGTTCAATGGTCTCAGTTTGAGTTATTGTGAATGAATGGATCAAAAAGTTGGGAGTGGAAAAATAAAAAAAATTACCCTAATTCCTTTTTTTCTCTTCCATCATCATACACTCATTAAATTTTATCGACCTTCTTCAGGTCTTTTTGACTTGAGAATTCCATACAGGTGTAGAAAGGGCGAACTTTTCAGTACGCCCAAAAAGTTATTGTTGATATTTTCCACAAAAAAAATTATATTCATCAGTAACTTGTCGTATTCATTGATTTCGCCAATCAAAAAGAACTAATTAATCATACAGATACTTATGACAACGTTTCGAAGGCTAGAATCTGCATCCATTTTCAAGATTGGAAAAGTCTAATGATAAGTAGCATTTTTTTCTTCGCTGGTTCGCTTTATTTCATACACGTCTTCGAAATATGTCAAACGAGTTTTGCATTGTCGAATATGGGAATTTTGTTGATTGATTTCTGAAATATTCGATGAAGTACAGGGTGTTCTCTGATATTAGTCACAATCCTCATCACATTGTGAATGGAGACACCGTCTAGCTGAAATATAACATTTCTGCGTTCTTCAATGCTCAGTTCTCTCATGAAATCCAAGAATTTCGTTGTCAAAAAATTTTAAAATCCTCCACCGTTTAGTGTATTTTCAAAGAACACTGGACCTATTATACGGTTCTTGAATTGATGTTTTGTTAATATTGTCTTTTTGCATTCATCATCAAGTATCGATTCTACCTTGCCCAGTACCTGGAATACTGAGTGGACAATGTACCGTTAGTGGTAGATGTCGCCTCATCCGTGAAGAGAATATTGCCCAGAGAGTTATAATTATTCAAATATTTATTTTGGCAGAATAAGCAGAAATCCAACCTCCGTTTTTCAACACATCTTTCTAACGTGTGCATGATTTTAGGTTTAAAACCAATAACAATAATAAAAATGTACGTATTTTAGATATACTAACGTGTAAGTCTCGTGAAATCTGCCGCAAGCTATTTTCCGGATTTTCTTGAATATACTCTAAAATTTGTCCGTCTATATTTCCTCTTTGTTTTGGTATATGTGTTTCATTTACTCTCTCGGTTCTGATAAATAACGTTTTGATCCTGGAGACGGTTGTATGGTGAATTGGTTCACGATCTGAATGTCTTCTCTTGAATTCTTCAGCGGCCACCCTCGTTGATCGAGCATTATCACCAACTAAACGCACAATCTCAATCATCTCGAATAAGTTGAGTGTTATCATTTTGAAAACTCGCAAAACCCTTTCATGACTCTTTTTACCAAATACTCGTGGAAAGCATTTGATGATACCTAACTGTCAAAGCCTGCTATGAAAAACAGTGGGTTAAGACAATTGTTTAAAAACATATATAAAGAGGTATTTTTACAATCGTTGATAGACTTTTCATTATACCAAAAAAGCGAACGATATGGATGTATCATTTTCAATTTTTGATTTTTTGTTAAACTGGTGACATCTATCTGTACCTGTTACGGTAATAAAACTCCGTATTTGAATATTTCATGTGTTTCTAATTTTAATGGCTACTTTACGTTCCCTATGAAGTTTATTATACAGAGTCAGTCAAAATATCATAAATTTGGAAATTTGTCATCATATAACTAACGCACTGTATGAGATATTGGGCTTAAATTTCTCGAAATTTTGACCCATTGAGAAGATTATAGTAGGCTTCAAAAATGAGAAAAATCCATATCTATCAACATTTTTGAATAGAGCTCGTCGAGTACTAAAATTTGAAATTTTCATTTTTTTAAAAATTGGTTCATGTATTCCAAAACAACGGGGTGTTGCGGTTTGAAATTGCACACACCATATATATACGCTTACTGGGAATTTTAATTTTTCTCAAAAATTATTCATCAATTTCCATTTTATCCTCTTCAAGCAGCCCTTTCAGATATAATAAAGTTGTTCCAGCATTTTTTGTAGTCTTTGGAGCAGTTCTGCAGTTTTTGGTATGTCCTTGAGTTCTCTAAATGATTCGGTTTTTATCTCCCGAACGTCACACAACGCCGTCCTTTCATGAGACTCTTCAATCT
>WOGR01007198.1:0-12546 GCA_015342045.1 Leptinotarsa lineolata
TTTATTGTGGCTTACACCTATTCAAACTCGACCAAATAAACCCAGCTTCTTGACGAAACCGATTAGTTTGTATGGTGAGTAATCTTTCAAGTCAGATGGCAAAAGTGTGGTTCTACCAAACTCTGAAAACCTGATTAGGTCCACGGCGGGGCAGGCACAAAATATATGCTCTACTGTTTCATCATATTCCAAACAGAGGTGACACACACTGTCTTCCGACAGTCCGAGTCCCTGCATATGATGATTAAGACGGCAGTGACCTGTAAGGAAGCCTGTTAGACATCGTAGTTCATCCCTACTAAACTCCAACAACTTTTTGGTTTCAAGCTTCGAAGGGTGAATGAACGCCTTGGAGTAAGCCAATCCTGGAAGATTTTGCCAGAAGTCTTTGAAACTTCTTGCCATCCAGGTATTCAATGTTTGTTTGGCAAAACCTAAAGCGATGCCAATGACAGGTTCTGGTCCGATGAAGCTACTTGTAGCACCTTACTTTGCAAAGGAGTCAGCAGCCTCGTTGCCTTCCAGGCCAGTGTGGCCAGAATTCCGACCAGAGACAATTTGTTAGGTCTTCCTATAGAGGAGAGTCAAAATACCGAGAGACTAGCAACGAATAAATTTTATTGAAAGTCTATGTGTGAGGAAATAGTCTCTCAAATACAATCTAATAAAGTAGTCATTTGCTGAATTTAATTTATTGAAAAATGTGGTTATTCGTAGAAAGTAGAAAGATGTAATTTGGAAATCATAGTGTTGAAATGTCCTCGAGAAGTATTGAATGCCACAATCATCAACCTTCAACTTTAGCTTGTTTTGCATCAAAAACTAATATGAACCACTTTTAATTTTGCTTGTACATTTTTCAAATAGAATCATGAAGTTAACTTACATACAAATAAAAGTGAATGGTCATCAAGTGACCCCAACGCTGACCCAATAGCGCCGCCACTGTCTGTGCGACCTGACGTGGCTCGCAGAATCGTGAAGGGCTCGTAAAAATATTTATTATAGCCAAGCGCCTGGTGGTTATGACTTGGGGTGCGTGTCATTGTTTTGGGAGTGCATTAAAATCTGTTTAGAGACAACGGCACATTAGGGGAGATGTATCCTACTCCCCAAGGATGCAGTTAACAGGTGAATCGCATGTTTTCCAATACACACGGTTTTATCATTTACATTTATGGATGTTACATGTTGACGATGACGAATTAATTATTTCGTTCGGAATTAATTTGTGGGTTATGTACGAGGTGAGTGAATGGAAGAACTCATGACATATGTCACTTGGTGATGTTTGGAAAGCAATTTTTGAGAAACGGTTCTGCTTCGACGACTTTTCAACATATTTCATTTACATTTTGATATACAAATCATTAGCAAGTATATGGGAATTGAAAAAGTATTAAATGTATGAGAGTGAACATGAATTTCCATAAAATAAACAAGTCGTCAAAGAAGTATGAAATACATAATACCCTTCGTGAGGGTAATCTGAATCATGAACCAATATTCAATTCAGATTTCATATGATTCATCAGAATATTTTAACAAAAAGGATGCCAAGCGAAATATTTTTATATAATCTGTTGCAAAACAACGTTAATTACCCATATATCTTATCAAAAATCCCCTTCTACGTTACATACCATAACAATAAACATATAATGCATTGCATTTCAGGCGCTTGTCACGATCGGTTGTAAACATTTCAATACAATTTGCCATTCTTGTGATATCAATTATTTATCTCTCAATGATATACGCCATTGCATTATATCTAAAGTAATCGATTGATGTATTTTTCTAGTCTTCTAACTTATACAATCATTATACTTTCTGGAAAATAAGTTTTCCAAGCATCTCCTCTAGTGATTCCTACAGAGGATCTACAAGTATTTCAATGGCCTCTGACGGTGTGATGCAGATTGAACCGAAAATAGTCAGACAAGTATGAAGTATAATACCATTGAAAACATTTTTATATAATTATTAGTTTCCAAATGTCTCAACCTCAGTTCATTTGTAAGAAGTATCAATTTTTAAACAGCTTGATGTATTATAGGTTTTAAACTGAAGGAAATTCTTCCTAATGCATTTCAAAGATAGTTGTTACAACCAGATCAATGAATGCAAAAAACTGTACAATGAACTATGAAAGACAATCTTTCTGCACAGTTATAATTTACTGTCCTCCTCGTCGTTTTCCTCAAAAAACAGGAGGCACGGTATATACACGTATCCCGAGGAATAGCAAGAGAATCACGTTCAGTAATATACTTTTGTTTTCCCGGAGTAATATGAGTCCAACCCCCAGTTTCTCGAATAAATAGAAACAACGAAGTTGTATTCCGGCGTATTCGGCCTTAATACGGTAATATTTCACAAAAGTTGAGTCGGAAAAGAGGAAAACCGGAGCGAGGTTCATCCGAACGCTGCCTATGACGTAGAGCGATATTGATTTTCCGACGTTTCCACGCTGTGGAGGTCTTTTCCATCAAACTGTCGACATCCGGTTGTATCGTTCGAGTCCTTGAAACATCATTTCATGAAAATTGAGTCTGGAAGTTTGATGAGCCTTCAACGATCAGCTGGTTGTTGACCTACTCAAGGTTTTTAGTATAACTGTAGCAAAATTATTGCTGGTGAGTTCAAAAAGTGTATATGAGTATTATCAACACTTCTTTGAACAAAACATCAAGATTTTGAAACAAAAAAGGGTTTAAAATGATAATTACTCAATTTCTACAACAAATATGGGTAGAATATTTGAAACGTTTAAGGATCATTTTGCAATCCGAAAGGCATCCTGATAAACTCAAATATTTTTAGAAGATTCCTTATATCAACAGCATATATGGATGAGATGTTTGGTAGGTCGGTAGCCGGTCGGTTCGACATGGGTGCTTTGTTCACTCAATCAACCGCAATGTGAGTCGGTGGTTCAAGCCGCAGGCTGAACGATCTATTTACACTTGCTATTGTCCAACCCGTGTTAGGAATCACACGTTAAAAGGTGAGTCCTCGTTAATCCTCAGCTCGCACAAGTTTCTACTTCTCTAAGGGTTGTCATTCGTAGGGGTGCGACAGCTGGTTAACAGAAAAACAGATTTTAAAACATATTAAGAATCATTTTGGAATCCAAAACTCAAATATTCTCAGAAGAATCTTATATGTTTGACATTTATTTCTTGTTTGTCTATTGACGTAACATGTGAATATATTTAGTTGCATTTTGCCTACAAATATATGGTGTCTTGAATTCGCAAGTAGCATTTTTATTACTAAAAATTTCGTCCCAAAATATCACTATTACGATCATTATTCTTTTCAGTAGTGATGAAAGTACGAAAAATTAGTCATTTAGGAAGATATTTGCTATACTCCAATCCACATCGAACAGAAGACAATACCATCGTGAGAAAAGCAGTTCTAATAAACTTATGCGGTGACCACCAAGAAGTCCGATCTAGTTTTTACTTGCCGTTCAACCAGAATACACAATCACGCCCTGTTTGTTGGCGATCTCATACAAATAGAGCAATTCATTCGAAAAAAGCCAAGACCGTCGGGATTTGTAGACAGATCTTGCTGGGATCGTAAATATGATGTGCGTATAGAGACGTCGAGTGGTCCAGAGTTATTATGGCTTGCGAGGACTTTTTGTACGGTCGACATCAGTCGAGAGCATCATTTTGATATTTTACTGAAAGCGGTAGAAGTACTAAATCTTCCCGCAGACTCGCTGAATCGGCGACTGAAGACCATTTTGAAATTGCTTAATTATCATTTTTAGTCGTATATTTCGCGGGGAAAAAGATCGCGATGGTTCGGGAATTGCAAAAAACCGTATGATGGCCAAGAATTTTTGAAATCGACAATTGTGTTTTATTCGACTTGGAGAAAACGTTTAAAACCCAGTAATTGTAGGTAATTGCACTTTTCATGCAAGGCATTGATGTTACTGAACTAGTTGAATAACTTTCTCTCAAATATGTACCGTAATTTTGATGCAAGATTGCAAGTACAGCTTTCGCTGGTGAAGACAGAACTAATACTTCATGGGTTATCTTTTGAGCACATGTTATTGATGTTGATGTTATTCTGCATTCGTATTTTATCAAAAAATATTAGATAGAAAGTTATTTTATAGAAATTGAAAAACCACTTGAGTCTTCTCGAATATTATGAGTTATAAATAAAAGTGACTGAAGAAATTAGACAATGCTGGACAAACTCATTCCAAATTACAAAGCCCAAAAGGCGATAAAGACGAGATTTGTTGCATGCAGCGAGGGCGCGGTTCCTGAATGTCCATCAAAATCGAGAGGAGGGCCATCTCCGAAATAGACGCGGCGTCGGCGCATCCAGGCCGACGTTTGCCGTCGCGACGCTGCTTCTCTTCACCCGGCGACTCGCCATCTTGCTCGCAATCTACTAAATGGCCATCGCGATAAAACGCGCCGTTTTGGATCGTCTCGAACTCTCTTCAGGATCGACTACTAAACGTTATGCGGTGGAATTTGCTATTCGGAATGGGGATGAGGTCGTACCGCTTTTATTGTGATGTAATCGTCGAGGTGACGGGAAATTGGAGCAGAGATGATACTCTTCCGTGTTTGGGAAGGTTTTTGAGACGCTGCAACTACGGGAAGCATCAGAATTGATTTTATTGGGGTAATTGTTGAACCCGTTTCTGAAGGGGTGTGTACGACGACACTAGAACACCACCGATCAGTTTTTTCACAATCATCAGTTCAAATTTTGCTGGATCATCCATTGCATCAGCTATTTATCGTTTCAATAGCGTCATCATTGTAATAATGACAGGGTACCCGAACAAAAGATCCAAATACGATCCCAACTCCTTGTACACTCGACTCGCCTCCACTTTCGTTTGTTTCCAAACGTACCGCGCCAACTACGACCTAGGCCAACAAGTCCAAAGCTCGACGGTAAATCAAGGAGGCAGAGAAGGCCGACCGAGCGTTACAGCGACATATATTTCCTTGACGTCGAGCCATATTTCAAATTTTACATACATATACCGTTGCCGATGACACAGTTAGCCACGAAAGTGAAATTTACACGGAACGGCATTTTTCAGAGGTTTTTACCCATTTAGATGTCGAGACGAGATACCTGGTGAACTTCCTTCTGGGGGATTTTGTATCATTAGTTTTGACGTATGACGTTTTGATGAAAATTTTGTAGGTATATCAATTCATATATACAAATTTTTTTTTCAGAAATAGCTTCATCAATTATAATGGAGATGAAGTTATTTATACTTTGATTCAGACATTTGAGAGCACCACCAAATTTTAAATTTTGATTCCTGCACATTAGATTTTCGAAACTGTCAGAGGGTAACATTGTTACAAAATAGTAATTGATTCGTAAAATGATCATTCTGAACACTCTGCTTGCTTATCTTTTTTCATGAAAGAGAATACTCTAGTAATCGTTTACTAGATCACAGAAATTCCCAATCCGCAGCCAGTTACTTATAGCCTCGTTCGAAAACATATCCACTAATTAATCAGAAGCACGGTTCTCACCAATTAATGATATTATGGTGTCGAGTCGCCTGTCACGATCGCAAATTGTGATGAATCATCACAGTTAAATCAAAGAATATTGCCACGCTCAGCTAAACATTACTTCATAAATATAATCTGTCACCTCTGCCATCTATTCCGGTTCACTTTATTATTCTTTTCGGTATGTCCACGTGCCTTTCTATTTCGATGAAAACGCAACTTTGAGAATGTACCGAGCATTTCAATCTTGGGGCTTCTTTATATAGGAGACGTATTTTAGAATCTTACCCCAATAAAAGGAATAAGGAGCCCCTTTTGTGTTTTTTCATTGCATCTGACATACATAGTGGTCATTTTTACCAATACCCCTGTGAAATATACATCTAGCATTTGCATTTCGAATACTCAGACTGTTTTCGAAATAAATGAACTGTATATACATGGTGAAGGCACCCATAGGATACTTGAGTCAATAATTCACTTCCATCTATTTCACGAAAGATTCTCAGGCTTGATTTATTAAATGTAATTCAGTAATTTTTACATTTGAGCATGAGAGTATTTTTGAATAACGTCGTTTTTGGTAGTGGCGGTGCTAAGTTGTTATTTCAACGGGTCTTATATGGTCTTTCAACTATATTGCAAGCAGACTGTTTGTAGAATGAATATACAATATAGAATCAAAATTGCCATGTTGTACGCAAAGCGATTCACAGTGATTCCTGGATGTATTCGTGGATATAGATATCTAGTGACTCTAACGCCATACATTGAGTATGTCGCAATGAGTAACAAATGCTTATATTCACTTCAAGTTCACTGAAGATAACTCTAATTGCTGTAGCACACCGAGGCTAGGTTTTTGTTCAATGTGATCATCAAATAGTGGTTCATCATCAATATATATACCTGAAAATTTCGTGCATGTTTTGTTATTTATGTCATTCAGGGTCAAATCATCGAAATTGAACTTGAAAGTTAGGGCATGTGTTCCTTTTCGATAAAACAGAGGTTTTTTCGAGTTACCCACGTTTCCATTTTCTGTGGGTCCAGAAAAATAAGCTCCTTCAAAATGTTTTCATCATTTCCATGCCAAAGTATGGTGGTATTATTTGCGAACCGAATGTTCCATTTTTTTATTCGGGTCAATAATATGAATGTCAAACAGAATTGGGTCAAGGAAATATCCTTGAGGAACCTCTCGATTGATTTTTGAAAGATCAGAAAAAAATCCTTCATTTCGACAACATAATGCTTTTGAGAAGTCTCAAAATACTGCTCCGATAGTTTTTCCATCATCTGGGCCAACATAAAGCTTACATCATTACTTGATAACGTCAACTTGGTTGTTAAAAGTGTTATACTACCTTTCACCTCATAGATAGTTAATTTATCGGTGTTCTACCGTGTTTATAACCCGACGAAATTTTTAGGTCGATAATAATCATTCTTAAGACTATAAAGTGGTGTCATAAAAGTTACTTTTCCATTTTGAGGAGCCTCTTTGGTGGTATGACTTTGGCGTTAAGTACACGTTACCGACAATATAGACACTTCGTGATTCTCCTGGCAGTTATTCCTATTTATGGAATGATTTATAATTTGGTAACATGGTACTTTGATGTTCAATCAATGATCAAGCGGAAATAAGCTTGTGACGTTATGGGATATCTAATTCAAATCTGTTATGTACAGCGATGTGAAAACAATGTTGATTTTTTTTAGAACGAGTCAAAAAATTCATGCAGCGAGTGCACTATAACCATGACGGTCCGACGTACCGACACCCCGGGTCGGCACCACCCCCGGGGTGTCGTGGAGATTGCGTTGTTCCATCTCCTCCGTAACGACAGGTCCGCGCAATGAAAGGGTAGAATTCGCTTCGCGATTTTGATTTACGAATCGCATCGACAGCAGATGCAACTCCGAAGGGAGGAACGAGAGCCAATGGAAAACGAGAATGATGTTTCCGAGGAAAGAGAGAGACTGCCCCCGCCCGCGCGTCCCCTTTCTCCATACGACGACGACGCGGCGAGATGAAAACCTACGACAGAAGAGCTCCATTATATCGGCAATATCTGTATTACGTTTCTAATTACACGGGTAACACTCGGGAGGATCGAGGAATGTACGACGTTTCGGATTGAAATGGGCTTGAAATGCATCGGTTGCGTTAGAATAAACCGTAATTCAAAAGGTATATGCTGAAATTTAAATATGTTCTGATGTCTTGAATTGTTTTGCTGTTTTTCCCTGCCACAAATCTGTTCCTAAAGTTCATTTCCTTTCTAGCCTGGTGTACCTACATGTGGATTCTTACCATTCCAAGATTTAGGACATATATCCCTTTGGGCAGTCGTGTCATCCAAAACATCACTGTACACTCTTTGAAAGAACTTATGCAACAGTTTATCATAATGTAAATCGACAAATACCTCCGACAACACTTCCGAAGATAACAATTAGAGAACCATATCTCTCACTCCCACTTATAGAATTACATTATCATCATGATTGGATGTCAATGTGGCATCATTGCCAAATAACCATTACATGCCTCCTATAAATATTTATGTACATCGTATGTGCAAACAGGTTTGACACTATGACAATATTTAAATTGTTTAATGGATCATCAACACCTAATTTACCGTTATCAAGCTGGTGTTAACAGAAAACTGTCATCTGTACGCTAAAACTAAGATCGTTATCAATGAATAAGCAAGTTTCGTTCTTGGGTGGAATGACAAACTAATATCGAACTACGTGGTGCCATCTCTCGATGAGATAGCGAAGTTTTTTCATGGATGAACCTCTAAATGATCAGATAGAGGCAAACAGGCCACTTGCAATATTTGCAAGTGGCCTGTTTGTCTCCGAAGGAAAGACGTGTGTTGTTATCGTGTTTTGCACCTCTATTCATCAATGATAAATATTCGTATCTAACCGGCATTTCCCATGATCGTCTTCTGGGTTATTCAGCTAGATCACTTTGACCCGAATGATTTCCTAGTTGAGATATAAAACAAGATCAACAACGTTACTCTTTCCACGGATAACGGAACCAATTTTATCAGCTTTCATCCTCCCAGAACCCAGCACATAAAAGTATTGTTAAGACAACGTAAGGTAGTTATTCTCAGAGACTACAAGACTTCTCAGAGGTTGTGCCATTACTCCAAGTACCCAGCTCTCCAATCTTTATAGCCTGCGATAAGCAGTGTAAAAGGAAATTCGTCACAATATCAATAAAGACAAAGAACCAGAATGGTTTCGAAATGGAAATTCAAGGAAGAACCAGAATAATATATCGGAACGTTGCCGTTGTTTTATAGGTTATGTAGCGGAGTCAAGGTGAAATAAAAAGGGAATTGATCGGTTATTGAATGCACATGATAGCCGTGTGTAAATTTAGCGTAAAACAAGACAGGCGCAGCAGTGAAGAGTGCGTTCGAATATCCGCTGTACATAATGGAGATGAAGATTTTATAAAAACTGTTTTTGTGGGAAATGTTAGTTTGGAGGCACGAGAGAACAAAATACTGAGAGCTATCACAATTTCTTGTGAACGCTTGTCAGATAAGAACATGTGGTAAACCCAAAGTCATTCTGACTCATGATTTGGATATATTGAACTTGCTTCCTTATTTACATAGCTCATATGATGTTCCTGGATGCGATTACTGAATGTACTGCAGGTTTGACTAATATAAATCTTAGGAAAAGTTAACAAATGTGTCATAGTTCTATAATTTTGCGTAGACTTTTTTGAAAAGTATTTTGTCTATTAATTCAGCCTTAAAGTCTTTGTTTACTACAATTTGCTTGATTTGAAGTTTGTACATCATTTAAGAGAATCATGGATTTTGACAAGATACACAAAGTTTGTAGACATCCCAACAGTTTGCACAAATAGAACTATTTCTGTGAAAATTTTCAGATTGTGAACGAATGAAAATCCAAACTGAAAACATCTACTTTGGATTTATTTTTGAAAATTCATTCGATCCCAATTTCGTTTGAAACAATATGAGCAGAAAAATGTTCATATACATGTTCTTTGAAACGGATATTGAGAGATTGTTTAGTCTAACCTACACAGTTTTTTTCGTTGTCCAAGCAGCATTATTCGGTTCTGGTTCATGAACGAGACAAAATTTTCAGTTTTTCTTCCTTTTCTACGCATTCAAAAAAAGTTTCGTATCAAAAGAGTATAAAGTTCATCTATTTTTTCATTTCATTGCTGAGCTGATTCGCATTTTGAATGAAAGGATTTTAATATGTCAATAATCGAGTAAACGAGTTTTTCTCCATTTTTAAAACACTCCAATTTTCCTTAACAGATTCATAAAATGTTGCTATTTTTTCAATTCTTTTGTATACAACAAGGCCCAAAGCCTTACTATTATTCTTCTTGTATTCAAATCCTAAATTTTTCATTATGTTGAGTAGACCTACCCAGCTGTTTCTGCTGTTTTTCTTAGTTTTACTTTCCAAATTATCATGCTGTTCAGATGTCATTCATCTAAGAACTCCATATGAAGTCTATTTTGGTTCTCTTTCAACTTGAAACCACTATTCTCAAGTTCAATCACACTTTTGAAACAATTTCAATTACTTTCGAACGATATTCTGTGTTATTTGGAACAAACAACAAAAACTCCGGTTATAAACTCAATACACAAAAGCTGAGATACAATTAAGTCGGATAAGGTTAGGGCAGAAGTGAGTGGGTCTATTCAACCCTCCACCACAACCCTCAAGGGTTTATTGTGGCTCACAAAAATTAACACTCCACCAAATAAACCACGTGAAACTCTTAAAATAGTCACAAAGTGGGCCACTCCTGGAAGATTTTACCAGAAGTCTATAAATCTTCTGGCCATCCAGGTGTTGAACGTTTGTTTGGCAAAGTCTAAATCGATGCCAATGACTGGTTCTGTTCCGATGAAGCTGCTTACAGCACCTGGCCAGGAATCCAGGCCAGTGACAATTTGTTAAGTCTTCCTATCGAGAAGAGTCGTTTTTGGAAACTTGCTTCCAAGTTAGACGTTGCTCGCTAGGATCCAAGAGGTTCCAACGCCGCTTGACTGTCCGAGAAATTTTTATTTACTTATGTATAACGTTGGATTCTACCAATCTCTGCGCACACAATTCAATAGCATAGACACCGCATAGAAGTAAACACAAGTAAATTCACTCCTGGTCGGCGTCTTTGATGTATCGTGTCAAGATTTTATTTTTTGCAGGGCTGTGGCGGCGTCTAGTGCGGTAGTAGGATGCAGGCTAGAACTACTCTTGAGTAGCTTGCTCTCACGCCTCAGATGCATTGGCTAAGCGTAAAATAAGAGATGGAGATCTTAACCCAAATATGGCGGAGAGTGAACTTACTTGTGTTTACTTCTATACTGGCTAAAGAATCAACAATGCGATTATCTTTACTCCTATCGTGCCCTTTAACCCACCTCAGGATAATATTGTTATCTACCGAGGTGTTGTCTAAGTCTTGGTGGTACTCTAGTACTAGCCCTGAGTACAGTCGGGTAAACATGGAGGGGGGACTCGAATTTTATGACTTGGAGGGTCCATCCTCGGCACTACCGAAAGCACATATTCGAACATATCCCACGCCATGCGGAAATGAAGGACAGTGACAACGCGTTTCTCTGTACGCGACCGGTAATCGATGATAAACAGATGACGGTTCGATACTCCAACAGGGCCTGCTGCAACGAAGGGAGCCCTAACTCCAGGACGACGTCAGATGATGTCCTACTTTCATTACGAGTCGTGTGTAGGGATTACTATCAGCCCTTTGGTCGCTAACACAATATTACGTTGGTTTATACTCGACAATTTACCTTTACGATGGGAGCCCCGGCTTCCAAATTGTCTTTAGGGATGAAATACCGAGGGTATAAAGCGTTGTTTAGAGTTCTTTGGTGATTATCCATGAGTCCGTGTAGCCGATATTAAATAGAGTTCGGATGAAGTGTTTACGGTATGGGGAGGGGTAATTGTATTGTTTCGGGGCCCCAATTACAGTTTCCTGGACAATTACAGAGTGTACAGTGTCAGCTCCTGCTGCCAGTTTGCAGTTACTCTCGCAAATACTATTAAAACCCTTCCGGGAATATGATACAAGGTACAAAACCGAGATACTTGAACCAAAAACAAGGCTTCAAAGAACCACCAAAATTGATACGAGACTCTGTAACAACTGACCATCCTAATTTCGAGAATAACCTCCAAAAAAATTCAAATCCAAATTGAAATGTATTTTATCCAGTAACTGTATTTACAACTTCCAAGAATTCACAGTGATCACAGTGTTTAAATATAATTTCCCGTTTTTATTGTAACATTATATATTCATACATTTATCTATATTTCATTCATTTGACATTCTATACATTTTACACTACATATTTTTTAAATTTTATACGTAACTATAGCTATAAAACTGGGAATGCCAATTCAGTTCGAACAGAACGATTTCGTTTAGCAAAATCTCAAAAAAATAGCCTGAACTACAGTTTGTATATTCGCCTTCCCCTTGAGTTTAAAGTTCTCAGTCAATATAACTTAAAAAAACTGAACTGAAATACTGTTTCTACTCAGTCAATGAATATTTACAACATATCTCTACAACCTAATTGTCAAGCTTAGTGTAGATATTTTTTCCGACTAGAATAATTTCAGATAATCTGTAAAATGTTTGCGTTGTCCAATATTTATGACTCTTTTGTAAATGACCTGCTACAAACATATTTGAGTATAGTATCGTAGTCAATAAACTACCACTATGATTAACAAATATCGAACTCTGCATCTACAGAACGGATAATGACCAGTCAATCACTTTGTCAATCACTTTATGAATTTAATGTACTAATTAATTTGATAATTATACTCAGCATAGTCATTTATAGCTAAGATAATTAAGAAAATTGTAAATTAATATTGTATTTCCACGGTTAAGTTGAAAAACACCCTCGGGTGACACTTC